>VWZD01012583.1:0-17606 GCA_013396695.1 Sakesphorus luctuosus
CCCGGTTTTTTAAAGTGTGAACGGTTGAAAAAATGACCACAATATTGACTTACAAATATTTCAGACCCGATCAAATTGCATTAGCCGTTAACACTTGTTCTCATTAAAGCAGAGATTCACTCCGCTGGCCCGGTCTCCCCGAAGCAGCATTGCAATCTTTAACCTGTGTCCACGTTCAGGCTCTCCCTTCTCGCGGGGGTGCAAACATCGGGATTTGAAAATAAAAAATCTTAAACTCCGGGGCCAAACCAAGGAAAATTAAACATCAACAACAAAAATTAAGCGGGAAGAGGGGGTAGGGCGGGGGAGGGGAGGAGGGTTGGTTTCCCCTAGCCGGAGAAGACCGTGGATGGCCAAGAGGTAACATGCTCTCGCCCCGACCATGGCTGCCCCGCGGAGAGCGGGCAGATGCAGGCTCCGGTGCAGCCGGCCTGCCTGTGCCTCCGCCCTCCGCGAAGGGGCCCAGTGGGTCCCCGTGTGTGCGGCGGTGAAACCGCTCCCCAGGAAGGAGCCTCCAAGGGCTCCCTGTCAGGGAGAGGTGCGGGGCGAGCCGCTGCAGAGGTAACCGAGCATCGCATCACTTACCTGGCTTAGGCAAAAGGCACAAAAAGAAAAAACCTCCTCTGGGAAAAATAAATACAAATCCTCCTCAAGCACCCCCGGAGCAGTGTCCTAAGCGATGGCCTTGGCCAGAGGCAGGGAATGGCACCGGAGACTGCTGCTCCGCTGAGGGGTTTCGAGGAACCACTACATAAAAAGACAAGCTCCTTCTGTGAAGAAATCAATTTCTAAGCATCGGAGAGAGGTTTTAAACAAATAAATTAAATTTTAAAAAGCCCCCCTCCGACCTTTGATTGAGGGACAGTTAAAAATAATTGCCCGTGTTAAGAGACAGAAGACCAGCTTACACGGGAAACTACCTTCTTTCAAAGCCCGCTAATGGCCGTACGATTCATTAGGTTACTTAATCCTAATAACCTCGCCAGCATCAGTCCCGGTGACCCAGCCCATTAAGCACCACCAGCGAAACCCTATAAAACAGGCAAGGGGAATGTCCAACATCTGAGCACATTTATTAGCATTATGTTCCTGAGATAACATGCCCCGGGCTCCCCTGGATACTGTTAAGGGCCGGTTGGGGAAAGAGGGAGCTCTGTTTTGAGAAAGGTTGAGCACAGGACTAGGGCTCCGGGCGACGGATGGCTAGTCCCACCGTCACTGTCTTACACGGTCTCCCGTCCTCCCTGCTTTCCTCCCCCGGCCCCCATCTTTCCTGCCAAACAATAGCTACATTTGTGGCGAGCATTTTTTCTCTCTGATTAAACCCAGGCCAACCAATGGCAGTCAGAATGAAACAAAACGCAGAGAGTAACATTTCGATCATAAACGGGAGTTAACAACTTTTTTTTTAAAAAAAGGGGTGGGAGTGTGAGACAATAAATGTTCCCTTCCACCCAAACGTGCCAGTGAGCCATTGCGTTATCACCCTCCGTGAAAGAGGTGGCTGAGGATGAAAACGGGAAATCGGGGAAGCAGCAAGGCCGGTTTCTCCCTTGCCTTCCAGAGCTGCAGACAAACCGGACGCCTCCCCGGCATCTCCCTGCCAGGATGAGGTCTCTCTAATTTTACGACACGCGAGTTGTAACGGTATTTGCCGCGGCTCGGAGCGGAGCTGCTCGGGGCGCAGGCACATGCAATCGATTAGAGGAACCGAAGATTCTCGGTGACCGGGAGGGACTGCTTCTAGCGCGGCAGTCCCCCTCGGCCCGCCAGAGCCTCTCTGCTCCCCGCTGGGAATGCCCCCGCCCCGGCCGGAGTGAAACCCCTCCCAGAATCTCCAGAGGAACAAAGCATCTTCAGACTTTTACTCTCTATAACCCCCCTACCAACACTTTCTTAGTTTCCGTCTCGATTTCTGGAGAAAAGTGCACCCAGAGACAGCGGGATGGCGTTGTTTTCACGCTGGCGGCGTGTTAAGAGATGCAGGCCCGGGGTGAAAAGGAGACCCGGTGGATACACAGGCTCCTGGGCTGGCTCCTGACGCTGTCCGCCCCAGGCAGCAGCGACTGGCCGGGTGACAGGAGCCGTGGGAGCATTCCCTGCCGCCGGAATAACCGTCAGTTGAGTTGAAGGTGACCAGGCAGAGTTCAGCCCCCACAGAGAGCTGACGCGAACCCTCTCTATTTTCGCAATAATTTTAACACGCTAGAAGGGATGAAAGAAAGACAAGCGGCGCAGAGGAAACGGCAGCGCCCTACCAAGCTGGCAATTCCCAATGCTGCCCGCTCTGCGGAGGGTTTGCCGCTGATTAACCCTGAGGGCTGATCCTGCAACCTCTCCTCTCCGGGAGCGGTGCCCACCCTGCACACTGTGGTGCCCGGGGCACAGGCAGCTCTGCTGCAGTGAGTCTTAGGGCGAGGTAAGCCCTGTGCCCCTGCCCCACAACTCTGCAACTAACGGCGATCCCGTTGTTAAAGGCCTTTTTCTTTTCTTTTTTTCCCCCTCAAGGGCTCTTTTAACTCATAAAATCTTGCTCTGGCTTGGAACTTGTCATAACAGGAGCCTGCTTTATTTATTAGGTTATTTATTTCTTTTACACACAACAACAATATCCCAAACACAATCCGATTGAAAGGAGTTTTGAAAAGCAAGAGTGGGGGGAAAGGAACTGAGGGGGAGAAAGGGAGAGGGGGAAAGGAAAGGAGACAGGAAGAGAGGGAAAGAGGGAGAGCAAGAGAGAAAGAGAAAGAGGGAAAGGTAGAAGAAAGCAAGAAGTGGGAGGACGAAGCAAGAAATTGAAAGAAATTAAGATGGAAGGAAAGAGAAAGAGAGAAAGAGGAAGAAAGGGAGAAAGAAAGGGAGAGAGAGTGAGAGAGAGAAAGAGAGAGAGAGAAAGACAGAGAGAAAAGAAAGAAAGAAAGAAAAAAAGAAAGAAAGAAAGAAAGAAAGAAAGAAAGAAAGAAAGAAAGAAAGAAAGAAAGAAAGAAAGAAAGAAAGAAAGAAAGACCTACGCATGCCAGCCCTCCAAAATTAAAACAAGCAGCCCTGTAGTACTCATTTTTGTATTATTAATGTTTAACATTAAAAAGCCCGGGAACTTCAAAAACATTTTTGCAGGAAAAAGAACGAGAAAAGAACTGCTCTCCCGAAACCATTTGTTCACAACTCAAATTATGCCGTTTGGGCTTGGAAATAAAACTCGAGACGCCCTACTCTGTGCCCCCTCCCCCAGCATATATCTTTTCAGCACACATTTTTAAATAAATATGCTTACGACTTTTTTAGAATGCCTCCTTGTTATGCATTGATAGGATACAACATACCCCATCTGTGTGCCTGGAAGTTGGGATTTAGCTCTGTAAATGCCGGGACAACATCTACAGGGAAAATAATTATGGAGGATTCGCACCGCTCCTCTGGGTGCTGCCCGCGGGTCCTGGGGGGGTGCGCCGCCCTGAGCGGGGTCTCTGCGGGCACCCGGCATGTGGGTACACCCTCGGCTTCCGGGGCAGCCCTGCGTAGCAGCAGCTGAGCAATTGGTGGGCTGGGTGCAGATAGCCCCGGGAAGGAGCCCCCAAGTAGGTGAAGGAGCAAAGAGTACTTTTTCTGAATCTTCCAGCAAAGTATTTTAATTTCATTATGCTTTTCGTACTACTGCTCAGCAAGTCAAAATAAAGTAAATTCAGTATCTAGTCTCCAAAGAATTTAATAAAATAGCGAAAAAAGTTGCTAGAGGTAGCCTTGGAGGCGTCCAGCTTGTGAAACACGGGCCGAATCAACACATTCTTCGTCCCAACGCAAAATTAATTCAACCTTGAAGATATTTTGTAGGACGTTTACTTAGTAAAGTTTTCCTGTCCGAGAAGAGTGCTTATCATTACAAAAATCCCAGAAAGCACTTACAGTGTTATCTTCTGTTTTGGTGCTTACAACAGGTGTCAGAGCTCCCTTCAGGGAGAATTAAATATGTATATAAATAGGTAAATGTGTATATACCATTAAGTAAAATGACCACTTTGTTTTAAACTATGTGTGTTCAAAAGAAATGTCAGAAAAATATTACCACTTTAAACACCTTCTGTGGTTATATGGCTTAGACTCAGTCAGAATGTATTATGTGACCTTATCATGTTTCAATCTGTATTTCTTGTCACTTTTAATGAGACGCTGTCGTGGGAACAGTCGTTGTCCGTCTTTAATAAGCTTTCAATCTTAGGTTGCTGTACATCTTCTTAGGGTTGGACGAGTCAAAAATACTTTAGTTTTCAAAAATAAGAAAGACATTCGAGTAATGGCATTGTGAATGACGTCACAGTATTGATATATTATGACGATCGGCTCTCACAAATAAAAAGGTATGATGAAGCACATGCTTAAGGTGATATACCTCTAGAAAATTAGCTACTGTCTCTTCTCGTCTCCCTGTATCCAGTGTGATACTCCCTTCTTTCAGCCAAGAGCGGGGGGGCTGGGGTGGGGTGTGCAATTAAAAAAAAAAACAAAAACAAAAAAACCCACAAAAAACAAAAAACGACCTCATTATCCGGCAGAGAACATCATTTCTAACAGCTGTTTTTACAGAGTAGGAGCCAATAAACAAAAAACCCCTGACGTGTGAGCCCTTAACCTTGGGCAATGCACAGCTTTTTATCCATGCTCCCACATATATGTTTATGTCCACATGTTTCTACAGTTAGGGCTTAAAACATCAGCAGAGTGCTATTCTGGGTCATGGAAACGGAGTGCGTATAAAACCCTCACAGGTCTAGTGATTTTAGGTTGGTGCTTGTTTTCGGGAAGCTCCAGAAAGTTTAAAAACTGCGTGTAGGAATAATATTTCCCTTCCTTTGGCAACTCCCCCCTCAGCGAGTACAAACGGCTGCCGCGCCAGGTAGGAGCTGGGCAGAGGGAAGGGGCTCGGAGATGGGCGAACCCGCACTAACGAGCCATCGGCTCCTCCCGCCGGGGGATGTGTTCATGGAACTCCCGCCAGGGCATAGCCCGGCACCCTCTGACCAGCCACGGTGCGCAGGGAAAGGACACACCCCTGCCTGCAGAAGTCCTCGCTCCAAACCAAACCACAGTTTTGTCTCTCATCCCTTTCTCCCTTCAAGACCCCCACCAGAGTCAAGTCAGCACCGGTTTCCTAAAGGCAAACTGCGTGTTTCAGAGACCTTTAAATCCTAGCCCGGCCCCAGGATACAGCGCTCGCGAGGATGAGTACTTATCCACGCTGCGGTGGATAAAGGAGAGGGAGCAATGAAATACTGAAAGTGCTCACAGCTGGCAGAGCAGCGCAGTGCCCGTGGGAAGGCGGGCTCCGGCGGAGACAAGGGAGTCCCAGGGCCTGGGTTGCTGCCCGCGCCAGCGCGGCCGCAGAGCTCCGGCAGCGGAGAAAAGCTTCCCCCCGCTCCCAACCCCCTCACCCCCGCTTTTTTTACATTCCTCCCCTCCGTTTGTTTTTTCCTTCTCTTCTTCTTTCCCAGGAAATGCCGAATTCACGTGCAGAAAACGGTAGAAAGGGAACGAGAGGCTGGGCTGGGCTGCGCTGCGCTGCCCCTGCCCTCGGCCGGCCACCTCCCGGCCGTAGGAGCTCCTCGGGCCTGCCTGCCTCTCCTGAGGATGGATCTGCTTCATGCCCTTGCCGCGTATGGAAACCCAGGCCATCCTGCGAGAGACATGTTGTCTAAATAAAGATAAAACGTGCTATACATCACAGGCTTTCCCGGTTATTCTCAATGACTTGTCGATTCCTTCCCACTCCCCACCCACCCTTCTGCCCCCCCGGCACATGTACAATGATAGAAAATGGTTTTAAATGACGAGGGGTCACGTAGAGCCATCCTGATCGTTTAGTAAAAATAACAGAGCTATTATAGAGCTGAAGGAAGGAGCCAGGGAGTTCACCCACACATGCTTCAGTGCTGTGCCTCGACTGAACGCACACACATAAGCAAATTATATATATATGTATGTAGATACAGAGGGACCGCCCCATGTGACCCCGCTTAGCACGCTCTCATTAGGCCCTAAATGTACACATGCGTGCACAGATGACAGCGTGCGCCCATCAGTGTAGGGGAGGGGGGGATGTGGAGGAGCTGCTTGTGTCTTCAGGATGGAAATGTACATAAACTCTTTTATAAGAGCTTGGGAGACAGCAGTTGCTCACTAACCTACTTTATTTTTTTTCCATTGCCGAAAACTGGAAATAATTAAATTCTTTAAAGGTTTACTTTTGAAACCGTGGCTGGAGTAAACTATGATTCAGGTGTAAATAATTACCAAAGCCATGAAAGCAGCAACTGCTACATGTGGTTTATTCATTGCTTGCTTGCTTTTCTTCTTCTTCTTTTTTTTTTTTTTTAAATCGTTTGATCATTTTCATCCCTGTCTGCCAAATTCACATATTTGTAATTTACTAAGCTTTATCGTCCCTACCAACATAGGGATGTTGTACATTAGTTTCTAGACCCCTCCTGCCCTGCACTGGTGGAAAAGCCTGGCTGGAACAAACTGGATGCTCCGCAAGAAGGGATAACGCTATTACCACGGTATTTGGAAAAGCTTTCCATATCAGTTTAGAAAAATTAGAACTGAATAAAAGATGCTTCCTCTTTCATAAACGCTACCAGACCCAGTCGATTTTACACTCCAGAGAATAACTGAGTTATTAAAAGAAAGAAATTGTTTAAACACAATAGATCCTTGCCCAAATGAAAGTACTCCCTGGGGCAAGACTAGCAGGATTTGGCCCAAGAGTATGAAACAAAACACTTTCATTAAATGAAAGCCTTAGAAAAATAGGAGAAACGTGGACATATAGTGTACACCATATAAACAGAACCCCGGGATTGATTTCATCCCTGTTTTCTTTAGCCTGCATCTATTTTTTTTCGTTCCCTACATTATAATTTCAACCCATTCGTCTCTTCAAAAAGCCATGACGAAAAAAGGAGAGAAAAAGCACTTTTTTTCTTGCCTGTGTCCTATTTTAAAATATTTTTGCGTAGTAAGCCACCACTTGAACATGTTCTGGTGTTGTAAAAGTAGTTTTTGTCAGTCTGTAAATTACCATCATTCTGACAGGGCAGTCGGAAATGTAAATCACCATGTAGAATTGAAGTTATGAAAAAGTTTGTTCCCTTTTCTGAGTCCCAAAAAGATCACCGGGCTGCTGAATTGAGAAGGAAAGGGGAAGGCTTGTTTACTATTTTCCTCCTCCACCAAACTGTTGGCTCCACGGTGCCTGGAACTTTGATGAAAAAGAATGGACAATGTGCAGAGTCCCTTTCTATGACACCCAGGCCACCGCCACTTGGGAGGTCTTTTGGCCTAATGCAACCACAGCTAACTGCTCCCAACAGGAGGCTCTGTGGATCAGGCAGGGTCACAATTATACTTCTGCTAAAGGCAAGGGAAAAAAAAGAGAGAGAGGGGCGGCAGGCAGTTGAATTAAAGCCTTTCAATTATTCTGGAGAAGGAAAGACGGAGAATGGGGTTAGTTGGAACCGCGTTCAAGAGGCATGAGCAAAATCAGGTTGCATCCATCCAGAGGGAAGTTTTGGGGAATTCGAGTCCGCGGCACTTCACATGGGGATTACCCCCATCCCAGGACTGTCACCCTAAATCTTTTGTCGGGAGCAGCAAACCTCCCCCACGTTCGTGCAAAGCGTTCTGGGGTCTCATTCGCCAGAGGGAGTCCTCGCTGGTGCCAGACACTTCATGGGCATTGCTCTTCTAAGGTGGGGAGGGGGAGGAGGAAGGTACGTAGCAACAGCCTATAACGAGCCCCCCGAGCATCACTCACTCGCGCGGAGCGGGAGAAGGGCTCCAGGAGGAGACACCACATCCCCTTGGCCTCTGATTCCAGCACTCGGGGGTTGCTAATATTTTCTGGGGTGGGAGGACAGGAATATTGAAACATATGTCTCGAGGAGGGGCATGACTTTTCCAGCGCTGTTAAACTCCGTGCCTCTTGCATTTACGTGAAGAGGTGAAAGAAAGCGGGGAGGATGGAAGTATAGGTTCTCCCGACCTCCGCCGCTTACTGAGGTGGCGATTGCTGGTGACGGTGATGGAAGCGGCTCCTCTGGGTCCACAGTTGGCTCGGCCTCCTGGCCAGCCGGGCGGGTGTGCGCCTAGCGCCCCCCGGCTACTCTTCCCGTACTCCACCGGCTCTTCCTCCTGTCCCCCCGTCTAAAGCCTTTAAATTCAGGCCGCTCCGTTACCACCCTCGGTATCCCGAACCCTGTCGAGCAGGGAGATTTGGGCGGATCCTGCTCCTGGCTGCAGTCTCTCGCTGCGGCTGGCGGGACAAGGTGAGGGGTCTTACCTTGTCCCCCTATTCCCATCCCCTTCCCGCGCCTGGGGCAGGGGGACACCTCCGCCGGACAGTTCAGGGCAACTCCTTACAGGCAGCGAGATCCGACTGCTGGAGGAGAGACGGGCTCCGGGGACCACCCTGGTCGTCAGCCCCGGCCCCCCTCCCGTCCGCCCCTCGCTTACCTGGACGAGGCTCCCCGTGTTCGGCGACGGACCCGCAGCGGGACGTTGGCGAGAGGGGACGCCTAGGCCCCCTGGGTAGGGAAGGGTCCGGTCACGGCTCCCCCACCCCGCACCCCAGAGAGATCCTGGGGGAGGAAGCGAGAGGGAGGAGAGGGGAAAAGTCTTTTTTTTCCTCCCCTTTCTCTCCTCGTTTGAGCTGAAGTGACCCACAGTATCTGGAGAAGGTTTTTGAAGACGTTTGGGAGGGAGGAAGAGAGTTTTCTGCTGAGAAACTCAATCTGCCATACAGTAGCGGCTGCATCTGGGATCTGTCACCGCTGACAGCACCACAGGGCACAGACATGATCTTCCGCACAACACTGCAACTCCCCAAAATACCCTCCTTGCTCCCAAGGTATCTGCCGGGTTACATTGCACTCCTTCGCCAAAAGGGGGAAAGCAACCTAAATTCCCGCAAACAAACACATTGAGGGGAAGGCAAGAGAGAGGTAAAAACCCTTCTCCCCCTTCCCCTCCGCGATGCTGAACACTCGGCCGCCGAGGACGCAGGGCGAGAGGCAATGTCATGCTCGGAGGGCGCGCAAAGGCCATAAATGTCCTCGCGCCGCGAGATTCCCGGGAATGACTTTAATGAATAATTTCGGAGACAGTTATGGCTTTAGGTAATTACAGCGCGGCCCTATGAAAACCAGATTTGGCAGGGAGACAGTCAAGGCCGAGCCGTGTGCTTCGGCCCTCCCCTGCCACTCCGTTTCAGGCACCCACTCCGCCTCGCTTTGTCGCCCGACCCTTGGGCGTACCCGGTCTCCTGCAGCCTCCCCAGCTGCCGGGGACCTCCATTAGGCAGCGCTGCTGGCAACTTTGTGAAGGCTGGAGGCTTGTGGGGGAAGCATCTAATATTATTATTCTTTTTAATCTCTTCCGCCTCCTGTATTTTCTAGCAGGACATTTCATTGTCTTTTAGGCCGGTTCTAGAAAACTTCTCCGCGTTTGCACGCGTATATAGCTTTTTAAGAAGTTCATTACACACAGCTGCTGCAACCTATAGCCACATATGGCATGCAAATAGAGACCCCTATAGGAGAGTCGGCCTCTCTATTATCCCCCCATGTTTGTTCAATAGACGAGGCGGGCAAAACGACTCTACTGCTATATATTAAAATAGAATGATACATTTTTCTCCCGAATCCTTTGAGGAACGCAAGGGTTTGCTCCTGCTTTAAACAGCCTCCACGGTTAGCAAATGAACGGCTCCAAGATGCAGGCACGCTGATCTCCATTGTTTCGCTAACACATTACTGTTGTTCCCAGAAGCCTGCTCCGGGCGGCAGTCATAACTAGCCCCCAGCCTGGCGGATTGCAGACCCCTGTGCCTTGCACAGGCAGGCCCACAGGACCTGGTCTGCTCCCCACCAGTGTTCACCAGGCCTTCGCCGGCTGGAAGACGGCTCCAACCTCAGGACCGGAGACTTCCCTGGGACAGAGTTCTGTCGTAAAGCCCAGCGATGGGATTTTGCCGGGTTGTTTTTTTTTTCGGTTAGGGTTTGTTCCACAGGGGGTTTTTTTTCGTTGGTTGTTTTAGCCTGGGGTTTTTTTTGTTTTTAAATTCACTTACTACGCCCGAACCCTTGAGTCGGTGGCTGTGGTGGGAAACCGAGCTCACAGCGTACCGTTTGCACTGATTCAGAAAGGAAATAGTTCCTTTTCCTTTCCAGATTACAGATAGACACAGCAAAGCGTTGCGGTATCTTAGAGGGTTTATTTTATTTTATTCTGCTAGTACAAAGAAATGAAAGTGATTTTTAATATTTTTTAGAGTTACGCGGTTTTGTTTTGGATGTTTTGTTTTGTTTTGTTTCTCTCCCTTCTCCTGGCAAGCGTATTTTACCGGGAGAATTTAATCCTTTAGATAAACATTCTAACATTATCTTTTTCCTCTGGAGAAGAGACCAACTGCTTTCTCATCCACACGCCACCGCACCCCACCCCCTGCTTTTTCCTGGTAGCAGCACTGATTGTAACGTACATCTGAACAAGTGTCAGCCGTCCAGGAGCACTAACAGCCAGCAGAAGCTCAAGTTGTATTTTTTCAATTATTATTTTTATCTCCTTAGGGGAAAAGATAAAGAGTGGTACAAAATATTAAAAAAATCATAAAGTAAAGGTGTGTCAAAATAAGCGTATCAAACGTAGTCTTGGATCTCGCTGAGTCAAGGCTTCCACGCTGGCTGTTCAGCGTTACGGTCAGCCTGCCTCAGATCTCAATTAGAGGCGATTCATTAGGATTTAATAGCAGGTGCAAGGCCATCTCCTCGCAACCAGCATTGCCGTTTGGGTAGGGAATTTTCTTGTTTTAGTGCAGCTTCCAACTCTCCCGGCTTGTTGTAAACTTGACTACCACTTTGGACAGCGGGCCGTCGGCGCGCCTGCGACTGCCCGCACATAAGCGTTGCACTTTGTTTGGCTAATTTCTCCCTGCCAAGACATAAGGTGGAAATCTGCCTGGCTCGGTATTTATTTTGGAAGACAGCGCTGTAAGCGAATGAGCCGGGAGAAATCGGGCTGAGATAAAGCAATCCCTGAGCCGGGGGTTGGGAGCGGGCCTGAATGGGTGGAAGAATATAGCACCGCCAGCGGCATGCGCCGCTTTTGCTTTCTCAAAGTCTCAAACAGATAAATAAACAAACAACCTCGGCGGCAAACTCCAGCAGTGCCGGAGCCTTCAGGGGCTCAAAACTGGGATGTGCCGGGCAGCCCCGAGGCGGGAGTGCTGCGTCCCACTGCACCCACGTCCCAGCTGGCGGCCGCGGCCGGGCCGGGGCTTGGAAAGCGTCGCCGTGATTACACCCAAGTGGAGTGCAGGATGGCTCCGAGCCGTCTGATCTGACGTCAACATGTCTCTAGCTCCTCGCAGCAAGATAGAGGGAGCAGAGCCGGGGGAGGGACGGCTCTAATCATTCCCAGATGCCTCTAATAGCAGATATAAAGACTTATATAGTGTCTGAGAATAAATTTGTAATCAATGCTCTAAAATCGCATCATCAAAGCAAGGTATTTCTAGAGGGAAATGGGGTTGGGGGAGGGAAAGCTACGGAAAAAGGAGACACACACCACGCTGGTTTGGAAGGTGGAGAGGAAGGCACAAGGAACACCAGAGAGTCGCTGGCCCTGTGTATCACGCGGCTTTGCTAGAATTTATGTGAATATATAATTCAGATAACAGCTCTGCTTTACTGTCCATTGTGACAAGCTGAAACAGCTGAACAGCAATTGGCCAATTAGAAATAGAAAGATCAGAGCTGGTTTGCAAGGGCATATATTTCATGGCCCACAGAAAAAAAATCCCAAATTAAAAATATATAAAACATTGATAAGCCCCTCGTTACAGCAGAGGGGATTATGTCTGTAGGCGTGTGGAATGCGTTTCCTTCCCATCGCTACTTGGACGTTTCTTCTGTGTGTGTTTGTGAGTAGCCGGGCGAGTATGTGTGAAAAAGGATTAAGATTAGGTTTCCAAGTGCAAAAAGAGGATATTTTGCTTAGAGGTTTTATTATTAACCTTCTGTCCCCTCCTCTCCGCCCACCTTTCAAGCTCATGCTGTCTCCACGGCATCCTCCAGTCTTGTTTATATCCCTACATTTGCTCGCGTATGTCCCGGAGCTTGTTCTGGGAGTGCCTGCGACTCGACCAGAGAGTCTTTACACCTCTTTGACAACGATAGCAAAGAAGCACTAATTATTGCAAAAATCTTTTGACGTAGAGAAGAGATTCTGGGAACGATGGGGAAGAGGACGGGAGTTGGTGGTGGTGAAAAAACCCTCCAAACTCCTCACAACACAAAGCAAAACAGAGGAAAAAAAGGCCCCAGCACAATTTATCTCCTTTGCCTGCAGGAATGCAGGCATGGCATACACATCCGATAACAACGAGGTCCTATAGGGGTCCCGCACGTTGCAGGGAGTTTCCCAAAACTCAGTATTGCCAGTGGCCGATGGGGTCGCCGACAGCGGCGGGGCACAGGACTGGACCCTCACTGCATCCCCGCTTCCCAAAACTAGGACGAGCTCTAAACCCTCACTTTTCTGTCTGCCCAAATCAACACCCTCTGGATCCTCCCGGGGCTCACGCCGCCGCTGGGGAGGTTCTGGCCTCTCTGCGATGGGGCGACTGCGCTGTTTCGGGCGTGCAGCCGGGTCCGCTCCCCGGGGGAACCGAGGGCATGCTCCCTGCGAGGGCAAGGAAGGCGGGATGTCACCCAGAGGAATTTTGTCACTGTTCCTCTTTAAGGGAAAGAAAAAAAAAGTTAAAACGGTATGTTCTCTTGAGACTGAGCAGAGGATCTCGCTCCCCTAGCCATGAAACGAAGCGACGGGCCTAAAACACGGAGCCGAGAACCTGTCTGCGGGTACAGGGTTTCAGCGACCCCGCTGCTCTCCATCGGTCCCCAGTCCTCCCCTTTCTCTTCCTCCCCGCACAGAAATGTTACAGGGAGGGGAAGGTTATCCTCCCTCCTCCTACATGCCTTTCACCTCGGTAAAAGCTCCCCAAAATGTTTTGGTCCAGAGGAATTACTGGACAGGTCGACGGGACGGCGATGCCCCCGGGTGCGGACAGGGAGCGGGGCACAGTGCTCCACTGTTATCAGGCCTCGGCTCCGCCGGCGGAGAGCTGAGGCCAGGGCACTGACATCCCCATCTACCATCAATTTACCTTCTGCTTCCCCATTTAGCTTTTAACGTCAAAACCTACATTTTTGTCGGCTCCGGGCTGTCTAGGGCTGTTGTAATTTAGCTGCAGGAATGGCTGCTCCTGAGAAAATAGCAACATCCTCATTAGTGAGCAATTAAAAGAGGTCCTTAGTGGATCCAGCGGAGCTCATGGTTCTGATATACCGATGTTCCAAAAATGGAAAATTATGGATGGGGACATAGGGGACGGGCGATTCGAAGATTGCATATCGGAGCAGCCCGCCGTTTCCCGGCTCCGCAGCGTATCCCCGGGGGAGTTGCAGCCCAATGACTCGGTCCAGGGAAGACACAGCATCTGCAGAGAGGCTGCCCGGAACGTGCCACACCTCAGCATTCTCAACTACCTGTCTTCCCTTTTTACTCTTTCGTGTGCAGCTATTAAAAAAAAAAAGTTTGAGCTGAGAGAGCGAACTGCGAGAGAGTGGGGAGTGCGCAGTGCGAGAAGCTCCAGTTCATTAGCTGGACAACTAATAGGCAAGAAAAAGAAAACAAGAGGGGGAGATTCTTCTCTCCACGTGTTATAAACAGAGGCAAGTGTCTGTAAACACAAACCCACGACGGAGAGCACAGCCGGCCTGCCTGACCCGACGGGAGTGAGGGCACATCACTTTTGTCCAGTTGTTATAACCCCGCAACCTCCCCACTGTCAACAGGGGCGACGAAACGGCGCAGGGGCTCCCTTATCTTTTTATGGGCAATTGCACATCTACCTACGCTTACGCCGAGTCTCCTCGGGAACCATTTCCTTAGGCACGGCGGCACGGGAAGACAGGCAGGTATGCAGCCCTGGACCTGGAGAGAGAGCCAGCTTAGTTTAAGTTGAGACGATTTAAATAAGAGTTTACATATGAGCCCACATTTTATTATGGAAAAGATGGGAAACCTTGCCCTTAACCAACAATGACCACAATTACCTAGACCAGCTTCCTTATGTGAAAACCTTTTAATTTTTTCCCTTGCCTGCCTCTGATAGAGAAGGATGCCACTCATTTCTCTGCGCTGAATGTCTGCAGCTTGCCCTGGTACCAAGGAGCAGAAAAGTCTCCAGACTGGCAACGGGACTCTTGTAAAGGAGTCTATAGACAGGGTGAGAGATATACGGGAAGAGAGATCCTGTTGGGAAAGCAGTGAACATACTAGGCAGAGGCAAAGCATAGGCTGTTGCAGTTTGCACTTAGATAAAAAAGGTTAAAAAAAAACTATACTCGCTGTGGTGTACTGGAAACGTGTAACCCAGGAGAGTTTTAGGAACCACAAAGTTAATATTAAGTTCACTGTAGCTCATTGTAAATCTTACATATTCCCTACACCACTACCTCCTCCCCCAACCCTACGCCCCCACAAATCCCTTGCCTTGTTCATTTCTTATTCCTTGACGTAAAATTACCTGCTACATAATCACTCTGAGCAAAGCTCGCCGACCTCTCTCGCCTGCCTTCGGCCCCTCTCCGGGAAGCCGCCCCCGCGGTCCGCCCCCGCTCCGGGCCCGCGCCTGGCACCGCCGCCGCCCGGGCTCCGGCGGCAAGAAAACCGCGCATCTCTGCTATTCCTGACCCGCCCGGGGTTTGCACCCTTGTCCGTTTCCCGTTCTCAGTAGGTCTCCTGCATGGAGAACACCACCACAAGGAATTCCTATTCAGCTGAACTGCCGGTTTCTGTTCAACACTCACGGGCTGCGAGATCCCTCCCTCTACCCCTCCTTGCACTCAGTCACTTATTTAAAAATAAACTTAGAAGCCATCTTTATAATTTAGTTTACTTCCGAATATTTTAAATATTATGAAAAAAAAGCCATAAACAACGCTGTTATTCAAAACATTTTGAGGTATAAAACATAAAAAGATTTGGATTTTCTTCTTTTTTTTTCTTTTTCTTTTTTTTTTTCGTTTTGTTTTGTAAAAAACACACACAGTGGTTTATTGAGTACTTACAACGTTTACACCTTCAATATTAATTAGATTCCACTTTTTCCCTTACGGACGGAAGTGCACACAACCAATAACTGTTGAAAACATCTTCAAATACCTAACGACCACAACAAAATTACAACACTAAATACCGAGTCAATCGAAATTGGTGCAACTGCTTCAGTTGAAATATAGCTTTATAATCCCATGAATATTTATATCCAAAAGGCCAAGTATTAAAGATACACTTCACATACACACTAATGCCAGGGAGGGATTTTTTTCCTTTTCTGTGGTTCTGTTTTCCCCATGTGTTTTATACAGAGCAAATAACATTCACGAAACATTTAGAGACATTACTCCTTACCAAGCTGGAGTTTCCTCTTCATATATGGAATGCTTTTTCCCTCTCCTTCAAATATCCACATTTTGGGGGGGCGGGGGATTTGGGGGAGAAATTGCACATAAATAAACTGGACGATTCCAAATACAAAGAGTCCTCAGAGGAGAGCTCACAACTGAGACTAAGAGGACGGCTCCTCCAGTCCTGCCGTGCTCACTGCTTGAGCTCCAAAGCCCAGACATGCTGCGGCCAGCCAGTCCTCCCTTTGGTTTTCTTATCGTTGCTGCTAACTGTGCTTTTCAAGATTTCGTTCTGGGGAGACAGGATGTCAGGAAAGAGAGAGAAGGAGAAGGGAGAGAGCAGAGAAAAAAAAAAGAAGTTAGATATATTCCTTCCCTTTCCTGGTCCCATCTGCCCTGCCTCGAGATCGAAAACTACAAGGACACCTGAGCTGTTGTCGAGGCCTGCGGGCTGCAGGGGACATAGCGGGTCCCACTCGACACGGTCTCGAGCTGAGCGAAGCCGGCGCCCGTGGGAGAGGCCCCACGTCGTGCGCGGCCGCCGGGAGATTCCCGCTTCGCGTCACCCGGTTGCCCTGCCACGCCTGGAGCACGGAGAAGCCAGCTGGAGGCTGAGCGGCGCCGGCCATCCACGGGGAGATGGGAATTAAGATAAGGTTCCCGCTAAATCATCCCCTCACTGACTGTGGGGAGAAGATGGGCACTGGCATGTACCAGGTAAAACATCGGACCCGCGGCCATCTCAAATCTATGGGAATCAAACACACGCGAGCGCGCCACAGGGCCTAGGCGAAATTGGGCTTGCGCTACCTAAGCCGACTTTCCCGTTAAAAATAAAAAAAGTTGAAGATCCGAGCTCAGGGTCAGGAAAGCCTCTCCGCGGATCCCTAACTTGCCGAGGGTTTTTTAAAGCCGGGCTGGGCTTAGCAGATAATCATGCCTCCAGACTTTTATTTAAATAAAGTGGAGGCTTGTCTCCTGCGGGATCAGGGTTTGGGATCCGGGACAAGCAGCAACACGGAAAGTAACCTCCCTGGCGGGGGGTCTAATGTGGCAACATTTTCCCCGCGGCTGATCTCAGCTGCCGGGTCGGATTCTGATGCGAACAGCCGCCCGCGGCTATGCATTGTCCCACTTTTGGCCCGCAGGTACGGCCAGGGATGAGTGGGACCGGGATGTCCCCTATGGACATCCCTTGGCCACCCTACTCAGCCAGACGCTGGGGTGCACGGGGATGGGGCGACGGCGGGCATCAGAGCAGCCTTCTCTCCGTACCTCCCCTGCACCATCCCCCCCCACCCCGTCCCGTTCCGGAGCACTGACCAGCTCTTTCTTCCTCTTCTCTTCCTTCACGTCTGTTTTCTTGATCTCTGCCTTGAAGGCCTCCGCCTCCCCGTTCTGGTCGTCCTTCGCCAGCAGGTCCATGAGGTAGGCGATGTAGCTGGTGGCCAGACGGAGGGTTTTGATCTTTGAGAGCTTAGTGTCGGCAGGCACGTTGGGGATGCACTCTCTCAGCTCTGCGAAGGCGCTGTTGATGCTTTGAGTCCTGCGCCGTTCCTTGCGGTTCGCCGTGCCCCTGCGTTTCACCGGCCGGGGCCCCCCGAGCCCTGGCGGGCCGTTCCCGGGCGGCACCCCCCCGTAATGGGAGTGGTCCATGCCCGGCGCCCCGTTGGCATACTCGGGACTGTAGGACAGAGCCATGCTGTAGTCGGGGGGGGACATCTCTGGGTGGCTGCTGATGAGCCAGCCGTGGAAGTAGGGGTTCTCCTCGTGGCCGCACCGTGTGGCGGCGGCGGCAGCGGCAGCGGCGGCGGCAGCGAAAGGGTAGCCCTCATGGTGCACCACCGGGTGGTGGGGGAAGCCGCCCACTAGACTCATCCCCGCTCCCTAGAGCACCCCACCCCGCCCCTCCTCGGGCCCCAAAACAAAAGTNTCCCCGGGCGCCGCCGCCGCTGCTCATGCGTTGTGCCTCCTCCTCCTTGCCCGCAGCCGGGTCTTCGAGGAAGCGCGCACAGGAAAAATAATAAAAAAAAGCTATAGAGAGTTGTCGACCAAAACAAAATGGCTTGGCTTTCCAGC
>VWZD01012583.1:17643-60689 GCA_013396695.1 Sakesphorus luctuosus
CGCGGCCCCCCTCCATGCGCCCCCGGCTCGGGGCGGGCGGGCGGGCGGCGCTCCCCTCTGCCCTGCGCGGCGGCGGGGCCGTCAGTGCCGGGCGGGCACACGCATCCCTGCCCAGCTCGCCGCGGGGGTCAGCGGCCCGGAGCTCCTCTGAGGCATTCGCGCCGCTGTGCCGGACGCAGTGGCGGGGGACGGCGGCGGCGCTCGGCGAGGCACTGGGCACTGGCGGGGCTCCCCGGCCCGATCTCCATGTACAGCTACATGTTTAGGACCGCTCGGGTTAATATATGTCGTCAGAAGCGGCGGCCGCCAATGGCCGGGGCGGGGGCGGGGCCCGCCTCCATCCGTAATAAAACTTTTTGATGTTCGCTCTGCTAATTGCCGAGCTCCTCTTTTAGGATTGGCTGCCCCTCCGCATCCCTAATGTAATTAAAACAAGGGGGAAAAAATTATCATGGAGGCAGAGGTTAATGCAAATGTTTAGCAGATGCCTTACAGTAAAATCTGCATTAAAAAAGATATTAAAAAAAGCAATAACAACCTCCCCCTACAAACTAATTAAAACTTAAATATCGGATAATCTCAAATCAGGTACAGTATGGATCCAAGAAATTTCTTGGCAAAGATATATGTGAGAGTTTAATAGACTCCGAGGTTGCTTTGGCAAAGTGCTTTGTGCCGGTCCGGTAGAGGAACAAATAAAACCGGCTTCGAAGAGCGCACTTCATCGATGCCCATTTGTGACAGGCATGTCCCAGCAACGCTCCGGCTTATACTTGTATTGCCGGTTAATATACACAACCAGATCATTAGTTCCCGTGAGGAGGGAGGCGAAGCCACCCTGCCTCGCCTGTCACCCGACATGCGACGCGGGTTAGCATGGGCTGGCTTAGGCTGCGTGGCTGCTGACCGACCGAGGGAGCGGAGCGCTCGGGATTTGGCCGGTAATGATATTTTCTTCCAGAAAAATTGCCTTGAGACCCTAAGTCTGACTCTAACTGATTCTTTTTCAGTTTCCTGCCTGCGCCTATGCACCTCCACCGGTGTTCACCCGAGTGATTTACGCGCCTGAAATGGGTTTCATGCTTCTTTAACTGGTATGATCGGTAAGTAATCGAGTATTTTTACATGTTCCGTTCTAATTTTCTAGCTTTCACTAAAAAAATTACATAAATATTTTGCCGCATTCCTGCTCCTGCAATGAAAAAAAACAGCATCTGCAGAAAGCAGGTTTAGTTAACGAAAGACAGTAGTTAAATGTTTGTTAACGGCCAGGCCAGGAAGAAAGGTCCCGTAGCTGTTTGGGTGCTTTGCTTCGGTAACCTTGAAGACATTATAAAATAAAACTTGATCTCAAGCTGCAACTCATGGATAACTAGGAGTTGAGGCGAATTGTTATCATCTTCCAATGGAGCCGAGCATTACTAAATAGCTGCGAAATACCAAATACCCACCCTTAGTTGCGATGGCTGACTTCTAGGCTTCTTCAGCGTATATTACAATACAATTCTACCGTATACGCAGTGTGGAAAACTGTGTCAATAGGAGCTGAGAAGTCATAAATTAAAGAAAGAGAAAGATAGAGATGGAGGGGTTTGCGAAAGGAGGCAGCAAGAAGTGCAAGTCTGATTTTTGCAGCAGCTCAATTTGCTTTCCGGTCCCATTGCAGAAGTGGTGGGGAATATCGCGGGAGAAAGCGCTGGGTGCTGGGAAGACGGCAAAAATCGACTCAATGCTCTGGTAGAGGAGGCAAGTTGAACGCGGGCGGTGTCGACGCGGAGAGGGGCTGCCGATGGGCTGGCCCTCGGGAATGCCGCCGGGACACGGGGGCTTGCTGAGGCCCGGGGGCTTTGCGGGTGGGTCTGCGGGCTCTCAGCAGGGAATGCCCTGCAGGGAGTGGGCAGTCTCCGCAGATGAGGCCGTACGCCAAAGAGCAGCCTGCTGCGGTACCGGGGAGCTGGCTTCGTCGGGGAAATACTAAAGGCGAAGCGGGGCACTGGCCTCGCGGTTCGGCAGGTCGGGGAGTACAGAGCTGGACCTGGTGAAGGGATGTGCACGGCGCACTGAAAAGCAGGCGTACATTTTATAAGCATATACACATATGCGTGATCGTCTGGGTGTAAACTGAGTGCGAAAGTGAAAAACTAATCCAGATGTAGAATTGATGTCTATACACATATATCTTATACGTACACACACATGCTTGTAACCGACTGATGTATATCTGTACCAATATATACACAAGCACAAGTGTATATATTGTACTATCCTAGGGAAACAACGCGTCTGCAGTGCGGATTTTTCAGTGTAAGGAAGGACGTGGGCAGACCGTGAAGGCAGACCTGGAGTAGCCAGGCAGCGTGCCTCCACTGCTTGGGATGCAATGTCTGCAGAGCGCAGCCTGAAAATCCTGTCAGATTCTGCAGCTGTTCACCAATTTTATTTTGCCGCAATATTTTCATGATGCGAAGAAGAAGTGGACATTGTCAAGGCCGGAAAGTTATAGGGGTTTAAAAACGGGATTGTGTTTCTTTGCACTCTCCCAGTTTGTGTAGGAGCTTTCCAATATACTGCAGGCTGGACTGTAACTGTGACAGTCTCTGTGGCAGGCCACTACAGTCACTCCGATAACATCTCCAAAGATGAAGGAAATGGAAAACACGAGATAGAACAAAAGTAATAAAATATACAGGCGGTCGATCAGAACACAAGCCTTTAAAACTAGCATCATTATTGCTTAATTAGCTTTGTAGAAAGAGAGTGTCAGGATAAAGTACCCAGAAGAATCTTGTATTTTCCTCCTATCCTGTCCCAGCAATTGTTTATGAGTTTTATAAAGCGAGTTTTAGGGCGAATGCAACTCTTGTGTTCTCCCTCTGCTTTTCACTACTCAGGATGCCCGATCAGGGGTGGCAGACTTTTCTGTTTGACCCATGAGTTGAAAACCGCTGCAGCTCAAAGTACCTTTCCCAATACTATGTTCATGTCCACTAAAAGTATCAGCATCTTGCCATCTCCTATTTATTGATTTGATTAGATTTTTTTGTCCGAAAAGAAAAAAGAAAAGAAAAGAAAAGAAAAGAAAAGAAAAGAAAAGAAAAGAAAAGAAAAGAAAAGAAAAGAAAAGAAAAGAAAAGAAAGAAGCCCTACCCTTATGTCACTTATTTCCTTGCCAAAATGGTTTCATGTTAGGCGGCGATTTATCTGAACTCTTCTGCCAGACAGGACTTTCCTAGCTTGCTATAATAAAGAAATTTTGGTGATGACTTTGCCGAGGCTAGTTTTGTCTTTCTCTTCCAACTTTTTAAAATTTATTTTAGTTTGTCGGTAGTGCGTGTGGGGCTGTATCGTTGGTTTTGCCCTGCTTTTGTTGCCTCTCCAGCACGACAGCCCTCCGAGGGGCTGAGAGGGTGAAAGGGGCTGCCCGTGCCCCCCGGTGGGTGCCCCGTGGCGCCTAGGGAGTGGGCGGCAGGAACCCGAGAGTGAGGCGGCAGCGGGGGGTGGCGGGCAGGGCCCTGTCCCGGCGCTCAGTCGCCTCCGGTCCTCTTATCGCCAGGTCACTTCTCTCCTCCGGGCCAAGAGTAGGATGGGAATTGGGATAACAGAACAATAGAACTGTGCCCCCACCCCCTGGACTTATGTGAATTAAGCTAAATTGCAAATTAAGCTTGTTTCTCCGAAGTAGTCAGGGAAAACCGTATGGAAACAGGGACGAGGTACCGACTCTGGGTGGTCGGAAACCCACATCTGCTGGGGACTCCTGTGCTGGCTGACGGGGAGCGCCGTAAGCCATCCCGGGACAGGTTCTATAAGGAGCAGGCCAGGGGCAGAGAAGCGCCTTGCCGGTGCCTGGGCAGTCAGCCTCGCGTTCATTTGCTTCTTTATCACATCTTCCTTTTGAGGACCGTACGATACCGGCGGGGGGATTTTGGGGAGCAGGACGGCACTCGGGACAGAGCAGTGGTGGCAGCAGCGGCCCCGCGTCGGCACTGCGGTACCTGGTACCAACCTCAGATCCACCCGTCCCCGCTCCCTTCATAATTTTCATTCAAGCAAAGAAACAATCAGATATGTGGAAGCATCCCAAGGCCAAGCACCTCATCCTTTGCTTTTGACTCCCTGCCCTAGGTGGGCAGCCCCCTCGACGGCTCTTGCCCCTGCAGCTCCGAAAGTACCGGGATGCCGATTCCCTCTCCTTCCGCCCGGCTGCCTATCAGATCGCTCAGCCTCTCGGCTTGAAAAGCCAAGACGCTTCTGAATTTATAGGGTGCATGATGTCGTTGACCCGGGACCAAACGTATCAGAAAGGAGTATCGTTCTCAGATGAGTTTGGGGACCACTGAAGCAGCCCGTGTCCTATGGATGCGACACATCCTGTCCCTGGACCATCTTTTAGGAGCTGGCGAAGGGACACAAAACCGGAAGACACTGGATTTTTGAAAAGGGGCATGGAGAAATATCATTTGGAGGTCAACATGTCAGTGCAGGTTAATGAAAAGGACTTGTGCCTAATGGGCCTGCTTGCACCCTCTTTTGCGCTCACACAACCTGGATTTAAACGTCCAGGGCAGAGGGCGGGATCGGGCCCAGCAGGCCTGGATTAATTGCTGCCTTTGGAAGTGGAGGAACCCTGGTTTATGTTACTATTAACAGTAATGAACGCCCACATATTACAGACATGATAATCTCGCAGCCATTGTATATACGGGGAAAAAAAGGAAAAGATCAGGGACGTGAAAAAACCAAGACATCGAACATTTCGTAAATCTCAATGAAGTCACAATGATTGGCGGTAAGCGCGGGATCCTACGTGTTTAACCACTGCATGTGCAAGCAATTATTCGAGGATTGCTTATATTTGTGACCGAGGATCCAGAGCTGCATTTAGACCCTGGACAGGAATCACAGAAAAACCCGAAAAACATAACGAACTCCAAACAAAACCCTTCTTTGCGAGAAGAACGCTAATAAAGACCTTACCAAATTCTGCAGTGAACTGTGTGCCTCTATTTATTGGAATTGTTATATATATATATGTCTCCTATACATGAACATGTATAAATACGCACATGGATACAGACAAACATACTGTTTTTCCACGTAGTATTGTTTGCATTCCCGAGAAAAGCATCTTAAGCGCTCTTGACCCCCACGCTGACGAAACAGCTCACAATGTAACTGACTCAATTAATGAATATTTTGTCCTCCAGCTTCAGAAATTCAGGCGTTGGAGGAAGAAGGTGGTTAGGCTGGCATCGTTTTGGGTTTAGGTTAACCAAAATCAACACTTCTATTGTCATTCTTCATGGAAAGCCTCTATTTAACGAGACTGGAGTTTAAGAAACATTCACAGATCAAAGGTAACATCGCCTGGCTTAAAAAAAGGTAAAAAGTCCCTCTGGAGCAGTGAAAATTAACTGCAATTTTGCCCTAACTACAAGCCCCAAAATGTCAGTGTCGTCCTGCTGGTGCCCCCCGCGCCGTGTACCTGCTGCATTGCAACCCCTTCTCGCTTGCTCGGGGCCGACTGCAGCACATGGACTCAGAGGCTGAGTCCTGTAAATGTCGGCTGCACACTTGTTGGAAGCATCAGCCCGTACCGCAATTCCTATATGCGTGTCTCGATGTAATTGATCTGGCTGAGTGAGGTCTTTTTGGTAATTTGGATACACCGAGTCTCCAGTTAATGACATATAATCAGCCTTTAGGTCGCTTGGTCATTCTCTTATTACAACCCCCTCCTGCTCTCTCTGATCTCCTTTCAAACTAAATTTCACACAAACAAATAAAGCAAGACAGGGACAAGTTCTTAAAATGCAAGAGAGAAATATTGGAGAATTGCTCACGGGGAACTATAAACATTTTTTAAAAGAAAAACCCGAAAAGATAGGACAGAACATCTTATCGAAAAAGAGAGCATTGTATACAAATCACGGAGGGAAAACCGGTCTGGCTTCTGTTAAAAGTGACATAAAATTAAAATAAAATAATTACAAACAGAAATGGCATTACATAAATAGGAGACTTTACTAGAAACGCGCGGCCGCGTATTGTAACTTGTTCGTACAGATGATACAACCTATCTGTGGATACGTAAAATGTTTATTTGCTTCACTTTAGCCGGAAATTTATTTTTTTTACTCTTCTTTTCAGGAAAGTTTAGAAGCCAGAAAATGGAGAACTGAGTGTCATGTACCTCCCCAGACCTGCAGGGAAATGGAGTCGTGGCCAAAACGTATGGGTGTAAATGCGACAACAAAAATAAATATTTACATCACCGTGTAGAACTTATTTTACTAAGTCAACACTTTGTTTTTCTGCTTTTCACTCTTTCTTTTCTCTAGGGAGAGACAATGCTCACTTTTTATTTGGTATTCCCTAGAAGTTTATTTTGGTCCTCGTCCAGGTGTATACACATACATAAATTTATACATATTTATATATATACACACATATACATGATCAGTAGGCTGACGGAGATTTGTGAGCAGAGGCTGGTGCAATAGCGGGGGAGAAGGGCGAGCAGACATGCTCTAGGTAAGATCCCAGGGCCCTGCAGACTACAGGCACCTCATTGGGAAAGCAAGCCCCGTTTTTCGGAGTCAGAGTTGATTTATAAAATCCAGAGCGTGGAGATCTCAGTGTCATTCAAGTGTTAACCCTTGGAGAAAGCAGCCTGCAGAGGAGGACTGTGATCCACACTCCCTCACAGGCATTAGCGCCTTTCAAAATATTATCAACATGCGTTTTACCAGAGGTCTCCTTTGTGTGTAATACAGGGCTCAGACAGGCGCTAATCACGTAGCGTGTGCGAGGTTGCGAGAACGAGTGTCGGGGCAGGCTCATACAGTAAGAAAAATGGGAGCGATGGATACATGAAAGGGAGTGTCACAGGCCTCTGCGCAATGCGTGTTGGTGTGACACATACCGTTACTTGTTCAATACGTTCCCGATCTTTTCAGCAATTCTAAGAGCCGCTTTATTTCCCTCTCTCGCCTTTGAGCTTCTGGGTTGAAGCATCAGCCCGTAGCCACCCGGCGATCCGACCCAGTACATCAAAGCGCGGAGAGGGGCAGAGCCCCGACGCCGCGGTCCCCTCAGGGAGCACGCTCGGGGGCACGGGCCGTCCCCTGCGGGAGACATCGGGGATGCTCAACCTTGCCCCGGCACTGCCCTGGCGGGGCCGCCTCCACACCTCCCACCGACCGGTGGTTAAAATACTGAAGGCCGAGGGGCAGGCGGCGGGCTGGCCCCCGCTGCCCACCTCACCTACCGGGGGCGGGCAGCCTCGTCGGTGCCCCGCGGGCAGTGCCGCGCCCAGGAGGAGCCCAGCAGGTCTGCGGGCGGCTGGAAAGGGTTAAATCCTTCCCTTCCTCCTGCTGGAGCCCCCTGAATGCCACTGCTTTCCTCTAGAGGTCTCATTAGGGAAACCCTAACTGCTATTTTCAACGTTTCCTCAATCAAGCGCCTTTAAATAGAGCTGCACAAACAAATTGGCGGCAAAAAGCGCAGATCTTGTCACGGGCGACGCCGATCCAATATTTCACCCTTGTTTGCTTTGTAATTACAGCCTGGCTTGTGGCTACCGGCATACAGGGGCGAACTCCCCTTGCGCCCCTCCGCACCAGCCTTTGCCGTATAGCCCCGCAGACACTTTTCCCGGGGCAGAGGGTTGAGCGGGACCGCCCGCGGGAGCCACTGAACTAGTGATCTTCGGTCAAAATCTAAAAATCAACCCCAAAAGCAGAATCTTCCCGTCCAAATGCTGAGTTGTGTTTTTTTTTCCCCAACGGGTACTCTGAAGCCACTAGCTTTTCTGCAGAAGAGATTTCTCCCGCGCGCCGCCTTGTCCTCCGTGCCTCCATGACCGCTTGTTCCCACGCAGAGCTGTTAGTTTGCTCTGCGGGCTCTGCTCTCCTTCTCTCTCTATTTAAAAGCTCTTATGATTTGTTATATTTTTCACTGCTGCTTATTCTTGTTTGACTGTGGTACAAAGCCGCTTTAAATCTTCGTCAGGAAGAATAAAAGTTCTAACTTCTTGGATGGGTTCCTACAGATTTGCGGACTGATGCGGGTCCACCTCGGTCCCGGCACGACGACCCCTCTGCACACATCAGATCTCGATAAGCTTCCTCACTGCGGCTCGGGGCAGTGGTATCAACGCAAATAGGAGCTAATTCGATTATGTCTGAAAGCGGAGTGTAACAGAGGGGAATTTGGC
The DNA here is from genome assembly GCA_013396695.1 of Sakesphorus luctuosus. Taxonomy (NCBI): domain Eukaryota; kingdom Metazoa; phylum Chordata; class Aves; order Passeriformes; family Thamnophilidae; genus Sakesphorus; species Sakesphorus luctuosus. Next base: position 25,862 of record VWZD01012583.1, read on the forward strand.
GTTTATGAACTAAGCTACTGTATTTTCTTTGCCATAAGCCGACAAGAATATTTTATGATGGAGGGGAACAGTACAACACAAAAGGGAAATATGACAATAAATCTTTTTTTTATGGATTCTCTTTAGCAGCCAAACATAAAGATTCAGCGGTTTTATGACTCAACTATTCTGCAGATATTTCTAAAGACACCTATATAGAAAAATATACCACATATTTCTCTTTCCAACCCCCCTGGATGGCAGAAATCCAACTCTGTACCCCTCAGTTCAGCAACAAAATTCCCTATGACTTCCACGGGAGCAATACTTGCACAGGACTTTACCTCTGACCACTGCAGGGATATGTTTTGATTATTTACGGTGCCACTGGCACTAATCATTCATAGTTTACTTATACACACAACTTTTAGTCAGAAGTAATGTTCCACCTTCCATCTCATAATGAGCACATTAGGCTGTTTTCTTTCTAGTTACTCCAGTACTACTAAGGTTTGAGATAATTTATGCATCCATAGAGCTAAAATACAACTTTAGTTTCTTTGGGACATTTTTCTTGTTTTTGTAAGAAATGATTCGCATGCTAGAAGGAAAATAGGTACTTCAGAGGAAGTGTCAAAGTGTCAAAGGGGCTAACGCTCCTTGAATTAAGTGCAGGTTCTGCATATAAATTCCTCTAAGGATTTAAATCCTGTATGTTATGTCAGAGACATGTTCCATTGTAAAAAAACATTAATATATCCTCAAATTGTTTTATACAATGCAAGCATATTTGCACCTAATGTGCTAGACATACTTTTTATCTGTCTCCATGCCATGTTTTTGTTCTTTCTTATGATCAAGTCTGGATATTGCTTACTGTGAGCACCCAGATCCAGGTTTAGATCACCTAGAGAGTAGGGAATAGCTAGTAGGTAGGTCCAGTGGTCTGCTGCTCGGCTGCAGTGATTTGGAAGTGCAGATTTTGAAACACTTGCTTGACGTATCTCTCAGTGCAGAGCTTTTCCTATGTCAGCACACACACATGCATGCAGCATGGTGCTTTCAGGGACTCGTCACTTGAAAGTTCAGCAGCTATGAAAGCAGAATGCAGAATATGTAGCTAAACATATTCTTTTAAAGTAAGTCTTTTTAGTTTTTTTTTTGTCATGTACTACTAAGTGAAACTCACACTGCTTTTTTTTTCCTGTACACTTTTTTTTTCTTTAATAGAACAGGCAAATGGATTCATGGCCCTGATTTTATTAAGAAAGTTTGTAGAATGACCAGTTCAGGTATGTCAGTCCTAATCATTGGAATAACATCTACAAAACACTTCCATGGGAAAAAGACCACAAAAACTCTCAAAAACAGACCTCATCACTACAAGCTGAGCTGCTGAAGCCAACTGCTGATCAGAGTGGCACCTAATTCTGTGACTTGAAGTTTTGCTTGTGCCTACTGTTGGTGAAAAAAAAAAGTACATAGTTGAGGTAGCTCGTATACCATTACCAGTCTTGCACAGGGAGACAGAGTGCAGTGCAGGCTGGTTCTAGTTTCTTACTGACCAGAGTAGCCTGGACCAAGTTCCATTCTCTTGCACTAAGGGACTGCAAGCACTTTTTTGAAGTCACTTCAAGGACCTTTCCACACTAGACTGCAGTCTGCTGTATAGATAGAGTAGTGGGAAAAGTGAGTGCTGTATATGTATGCATCTTTGTTTACCTGGAGGCCAGGGTGTGCCCTTCACACCCTGGAGTTCACAAAGGGCTTCCTCTGATTCCATTTGTGTAGTATTCATAAAGATATGTCCTAGCTTGTAAAAACGGTACATGCCCATTTTTTGGGATATGTGCATACACACATCTGGGCTGCATGTGTGGCAAAGTAAAGGCACACACTACAAACAATTTTACATGTGCAATTTTCCAAGTATGGATCTATGAGTCTGTGATACAGCACATCTACAGTGCAGAAAATGACATTCTTCTGCAAAGGAAGGTATTTAAAGTGGCTTTCAAATTAAAAAAAAATGCAGTACTGTTCTTGGTAGCAGGTTAGTAGCAGTTTATTTCTCCTAGTGGCTCCTGAATTTTTCTGCAAACCCACCAAGATGGAGTGTTACTCCTAAACAGCAACATGCACACAGCAATCAGAATATTTCAGATATTCATTTCTATACGCTGATGTTATTAAAATTAAAAACATCTGCCTTAAGGAATGCAGATTTTCTGGATGTAAATGCTTCTCTACTCCCACAGTAATTTCAGCTACTCGGGAAACAAAATGTGATCCTAAACAGTCATTGCATTGTTTGACACAGTAGCAAATGGAACAAAGCTGCCCTTAATGATGTTGTTCAATAGACAATTGAAATTGGATAAAGGCTTTCATCTGGGTACACTTTTCTAATACCTCTGTAGGTAATGGAAGTCCTATTGCGCACTGCTCTGTGACCATCAGGCCCTGCATACCGGGCAAGTTTCACCTTCATCTCATCGAGACAGCTCCTGAAGAAATGAGTTTGTGCCTGTGATAGGCTTTTAAGTGCTTGCCTGTTATCAGTTCACTGACACAGTTTTGCAACTGAGGAGAGTGGCGAATGGAGCCCCAGCTGCCTGTGTTTCAGATCCTATCGCCTAATCCTGATTAGAGGCACTGTGGGTTAGAAATTCCTCTGCAAAGTCAGGGGGGAGAAACTTCCTCCCTTTTGCATGCCCCTTAAAAACAGTTGGGAAAATCTATTATTGCGTTGGCTTCTCCTACACTGAAGCTTTGAAGTGATATTGACTACCACGTAGCACATTGATTGCTGTGCTAATGACATAAGTGCAACCAACATCAAAAGTGGAGTTGCACTGATGCTGTGGTATTTCCGTGAGATATTTTGTTGCTTTACCCTGTCAGGCCGACTCTAAATAGACAAAACCCCCCAAAAGTTGTAAATGGGAAGTATTGATTCTGCAGACAGGGGAATAAACACAAGTGGAAGATAATCCAGGGAAGGACACTTTCCTAAACTACACATAGGCAGTGCATAACTAAGAAAGCATTATGTGACATACAAGTTTGCACGGTGCTACCCAGAATAATAGACGTTAATGTCCTTTTCTTTCTCTGACTCCTTATAAATCTGCCACTGGGTAAATCTGGGTGTATCAGAAATGATGTATAAATGGACACTTTGACAAAATATCCATTAGTAAAAGTAAAATTCACCAAATACCTCGATGCCCATCTATCTTTTAGGAAAAATATAATAGTCAACATTGATTTTAATATATAATATTAGTAGTTATTATACATGAATATAGAATATATATTATTAAATAATTCAAATACTGGTCTACATTGTGAAGTATTGGTTCTTCCTTTGGGTTGTAGGTAAAACAATATGGAGACACATTGTCTTTTAGGGGTCTGGAAAAACTTCAGGACATTTAAAACCCTGATCACCACTATACCTTCCCATGGTTGCTGTCAACAGGAAATTTGATGTTTGTAGAGTGGATGTTATGAAGTTATAAATAAGATGAAACCAGGACTTTAAATTCTAATACTGTTTGTATCCTATATAAGTTGACAAACACATCTACACAAACATGTATACATATAAATAGGATTCTAAAAAAAAAACAAACTCTGGACCTAAATATTTCCTTTCAGTATTTACATCTTAAACATGTTAGCCCGTGTTCTAGTTCAAAAGACACACTGGGATCTTGCAGGACTAGCAGTATTTGAACCATCTAGCTCTTGAAAAATGTCTGATGCTTCTTCCTTGGGATTCTCATGGAACATGGTCTTTATGAAGGCAGATGTCTTCATTCTGTCTGTCCACATGGAGTTGCACTAAGTAATGTTTGTGCAGAATGCTTCAAATGTTGGTCACTGTAGTAATCTAGACTATTTGTACCTTTAAAGATGGAGATTAAAATAATGAGAAAAAGAAAGTAAAATCCTTTCATTATGTCTGACTTCCAGGAAATTTTTATGGAAGGGAAACAGCTGATTATGAGACAAACATTTCTTATGGTTATAACTATGAAACACTGGTTGCTTTTGTTGTCTGCAGTAAGAAGTGTTGCCAGTGGACTACAGGTTAGACACTTAGTCTGAGGACAGGCAAAATACATTTTACTTCCTTGATATATGAAGAACAGAACAAGAGTTTCCAGGTAGAACTCTACTCTTCTAAACTTGAGACAGGTCTGAAGGGGAAAATGAACACAAAGATCCATTGTAGTCCAGGGGATGTTACCTAGAAGCAGAGATACAATTTTAAAAAAAGTTTTTTTCAGTGACTTAAAAATACTGCAATTAAAGCTATTATTAAACTAGACTAAATGAAGCGGAAATTTGCTTTCAGGTTTTAGAGCCAAGAATGTTCTTTGTGCCTCTATCCATTTTTGTTCTCCATGTACCCTGTGCTGTTTACACAAGCATTATCTTGTTTATTTTACAGATATTATGCTTCATAGAAACTAATGAAGAGAATATTTCTTTTTTTAGGACAAAAAGTGGTTGTCAAATTGCTCAAGTTGCTTTTATACAACATTCTTGGGTTTGTGATAGTGTGATATTTAATAAAGTGTTTATAAAGACAGATATAATAGTTTATCAGATCTTGGCCAGTCATAATAACAAAACTGCCCTTACCCTGAGTGTTATGTACTTTGTAATTTACAACACAGCACTTTCTAAATTACTTCATGAACTGAGAAAGTTGTCTACTAAAGAATCAATCTTATAAGAACTATTTTCCTAAACATTTTTTCTGTTACTTAGTCTCCATACAAGTTATTAGTAACAGCTTGGACTCAGACACTGTATTCGCTATAGTGTGCAACACATGCATGCTGTAAGATATTTTCATACAGTACAATGTATTTAAATTTCCAGTGAAGCAGGCATTTCCACTTAAAATACTGCATGTCTAAAATGCTGTCCTGCACAAAAAATAGAACAAAGTGAAGGGAAAAGACCAAAAGAAAGCTGAAGACCTTACAGTGGGAATCTAATAGAGCAATTCAAGTGGGAGTTAATAGTTTATGAGGCCATGAATAGAGAATGGCGCCTTTCATTTCTGTGTTGCCAGTCCAAGTCCTTACCAATTGACATCAAGTCTGTTTGGTGGATTCACTGTAACAGAATGTATACAGACTTCTGCAGCAGGAAACAAAGCCTGTACCAATGAGTCCAGTCTTCCTCTCTGCTTAAGCACCTATCCTGAGAAATCCATCCAGCAAACAATAGAAGACTTGGGTATGCATTCTAACCTAATACTAGCCTCTCCTCATTCTTCCTCAAATTTCACAGTCTTGTTATTCCCTATGCACAGTCTGTCTGCTATTGCATGGAAAATAAAAAGAAGACGGACATTTACAAGCAGAGCAGCGTTATTTGTAACTTATGGCTGATATTTGTTCTGCATTGAGGTAATTACCTCCTTGATAGTCTAGTGGTTACTTAATCTTTATGGTGGGAGCAGCTTCTGCAGTTATGCACAACATGCTTTTCTAGATACAAAACATCCTTAATAGTCACTATGAAATCATCATCCAGTTACACTTTCACGTTATATATAGTTTACACTTTAACCTTCTGTATCATTAAGGAGGAAAAGTATCATTCATGCATGCTTTCATTGCTCATCTCATTTTTAAGCAGCATAAATAAACATCAAATTCACATTCTCCTGTTAGCAGGTCTATCTTCTATCCGCGCAAATCTAGTCCTTGTATTTCTAACAATCAGTTCAGAGCAGGTCAGATGAACAAAATTGTCATCACTCTTTGTAAAAAGAACTGTGAATTTTAATTCTTGATCAGGCTTTGACCTGAGATAAGCGTAGAAATTACACTCTGCTGGAGTAAAAATTAAAAACAAAAATCAACTGATAGTTGTGCAAGGAGCAAGGGGGTCCTTACATGTCTAAGAATTTCTTGTCAGATTGCAAGAAGGCTAGGAAAGATGAGAAATTTGTGTCCTGATTATTAGTTTTAGTGGACATGTATGACAGTCCAAGGTGACTATTTGATATCAGAAGAGAAGCGGTAGAGAAAGGGTGAGGTTCTGTGGTTGAATGTGATACAGGTAGATAAACAATTTTCAGCTGGTAAAGCATGTTCTTAAAGGGCTTTGTGGGACACCATCAAATACATCTGATCTACTGAAAGTTTTTTTAAAACAGTAAGGATCATAGTCAACAATCTACCAGGATGGGCATGTGGGAGGGTCAGCTACTTGGTTTCTTCCAACATTTCCATGGATTCATGTCACATTGTTACCACAGAAAGACTGAAGTATTAGAACTACCCTTTACATGACTTCAAAACACCAGGTGGGTAACCAGGTGTTTTTCTTATCATCAGTGGAAATATATGCAGTTGAAAAGCTGCAGACTTGGAATATATTCATAGATAATTTCTTGCAAGTTTATTTACACTTCAAAGTTTTGTTTTCCCAAGTTTATATAATCTGGTCAGAATAATATCGGTATTTCCATGTTCTGTATCCACAGCTGATGTTGCAATAGATAACCAAAAGCCATCTCTAGGTGGAAAGTGGGAAGGATTCCTGGTGAGTTCCAAGAACCAGGCTTGTCTTTGTCTTAGACTTCTTGAGCAATAAGAGTTCTTGCATGCCAGTTGGTTAGAAAATGTAGGCAACAGATACATTTTTCCTGATGCAAAATGTTCGAAGAAAACTGTAGAGGAATTGGTAGCATTTTGAAGTATTGTGTGGAAATTTATCATGGTGTGCTATTTCATTTACTTTAAGAACTGAGGGGATGGAATAGCAGAGCAGGTTGTGAACGAGACCTCATCAGATGAACAGATACTGTGGTCATAGAAAAGAAGGTTGCATTTGGAACAAGGCAGAGTGTGATGATTTAGAATTTTAAAAAGTGCAATGTGAAGAAGAGAGAAGTTAAGGATATTGGTGAAAATCAAACTTATAATGAAAACGAAACATAAAAGGAGCAGAAAATAATAGATTTATTGAATGGTAGTGAAATTACAGACTTTGAAGAGAGAGTAAGAGATAGTATGCTGGTTTAAAGTTAAAGTGGCAGGAGAAGTGAACCCAACACAAAAGAGATTATAGGTCAGAGTTACAATTTAATAAAAATACTACAATGAATGCAATGATACAAAAAGAAATTGGGTTTGCCCCTCAAAACCCAGAAGCATAACCCAGCACCTTGGGGCACAAACAGAATAGCGTTTGTTAGCCCCTGTGCTGGAACCCCAGTGGTTCCCCTGAGTCAAAAGTAAAAGGAAGGGAAAAAACTTGCTGGAGATGATGGTTGCAGCCTTGTTGAGAGTGGTGGTCACAGTCCTGTCGAGGTTCTGCTCCTCCTCTGGATCCGGTGAATGGTCCCAAAAGTCCCCAAACCCCAAGACTATATATGCTCAGGTTCAGATGGAAGCACCCAGTAACTTCCCCAGGGAGGGGAGTTCCACAATGGGTGACCTAACTCTGTGAGCCATGGGGTATTTCTGGAATCACTGATCAGTGAGTGCCCCATCACTCTACGGCATGCTACTGCACAGGGTGTCAAGGGCTGCTGCCTCTGTGAAGAAGAGATTAGGCTGGAAAGCAGAGCTTTCTGGAGAATGCCTCCATCACCATCACTTTGCCTGTGTTGAGAGGCTTGACTAGAAAATTGTGCATCACCTGTTGCATCCATGACAGGGTAAAAGAACTGGTGGCTTGGGACACTCCAGTTCTGCTCCAGAGGTTCTCTGGCATATTGGGCAAGGCATGTCACTTTGGGCAAGCCAAAATACAGGTGCTAAAATCCTCAAGTCATTATTTATCACCCTGGAAATTGCTCTTAGTCTATAATTAATCAGAGATCCACACAAATGCTGTAAATCTGTATTTGAATGCAATTGTTACCAATTCCTCCTGACTTTATAAAATCACATATTTTTCAGAAATGTCACTCAGATGAGGAAAGAAACAGTCTCCTTCACTACCTGAAGTGGGGTTTGGACCATGAAGATGGAGATAGAGGGTCACTTATCCCAGGTGAGGAAAGAGATGCTGGTGCCAGTGTGCAAGAGAAGACCGTGAGCTTCAGACACATCTTTGCAAACATAGGCTTTGTATACTTAAGGCTACCAAACAGCTAGATCTCCTGAACACATCCTCTTTTTCAGCCCAGAAGCATTGTTTAGGTAGATGTTGATAGATTTATTCATTTGTTAGGATTTCAAGCTGTTTGGGAGCTGTGGCAGGTCAGATGCTCTGCCCAGGATGCTCTACAAGCAGGTTGTATGCAGCCTGGTGGTAACCACAAGACTGCAAGAACCCTCGTAGTCAGGACAACATTTTAACAGAGCGTCATATTTATTATGCACATGTGATGAAGTCACTGCATGCCTGCACAGTAAGACTTACACTTCTGGGGGTTGTCTAATGGACCTACTGCCCATGTGCTGCCCAGTCACTGAGAATATGCACAGAAAAGCCTCTGTAAGTCAGATTTACTGTGAATATGCAGAACAATGAAATGCTGCATGTGCAACAGGACGTGTTGCTTCCTGAAGTGTGGGGTGGAGTGCACATACGCTGCACAGATTTCCCAGGCTGAAATATGGGAGTTCTATACTAGCCAAATGCTTCAGTCTTGATGAGGGGCAAAATTTTAAGATGTGTTATGCATGAGTGCCCCAAGGACTTTGCTGCTCAGCACAGTGTTTCTACATGGTGCTCATTGCAAAGTGCTTCATATGCACTGAGAAAAAGATGTTCTGTGCCTGAATCATAATGCCAGATTCCTCTAACAGGCAGGCATTGCAGCTATAGGGGATGCAGAACTCATGCTGGTCTGTGGTATCAGTACATCTGTATCTTAATTTCTTTTCTGAATAGGAATATATGAGTTCACGATAACAAGGATTCCTGAAAAAGATTATGAGTCTTTCAGATTTTATAGTAAGTAGGCAATATGTAAATTATTTTATTTCAAGAACAGCAACAATCCCTGAAAAGCTGATAACACCTTTACGGTAATTCTCAACCCCTCATAAGAGAGCATTTGGTTACAATTAGAGAAAGTCTCAAACTACTTATTCATATCTTCCTGAAATTCAGACAAAAAAGATATACTGATGTAGCCACCTCAAGAAATTAGTTTTACAAAAGCAAAACAAAATTAGTGGAATATTTTAAACCCCAAAATTCCAACTTTAGTTCACTTTCAGTTTCAATGCAATTAACTATTTTTATTTTATTATTTTTGTGTTCACATAAGAAAAATGTGAGCAGGCTAGAAGTTAGTTTGATTCTTTGAGGTTGAGCTGAGGTCAGCAAAAAATTGATAGCAACTTTTGAGAAGAAAAAGAATCATCAAAGCTAAAGGAAGCTTCTCAAAGTGGGATTTAATAGCAGCTATCATATTGCCTTCAATGGCTTGACCATTTCTTCTGCAGCTGTTTTATTTTAAAAGATTTCACCCCCATCCCACATGTATAGGCCTATACACTGACCTAAGTACACACATCCAAGTACTTTGGTCACTCATGATAACTATAAACCCTTCAGTGAACTACAGAAAGGTAGTTCAAATGGAAATGGTGAAATTCAATATAGCGTTTAACTAAGTCACTGTCTAAGGTTAAACCCAAGAAACAATCAGTAACACTGGAAGGAAAGACAAATATATTAATTAGTATGTGGACACACGAGATACATGTGACCTTCCTGGAAGCTGTCAAATAACCACAATGGTATTTCAATGTGAGTGAAGCAAATGAGTCTATTCAAATATATAGTTTAATTCAATTCTACACATATGTATGTGTGCGTGTTTCTGGAAAACCCTAGATACAGATTTAGGTACAAAAAGAAAATTGAAAAGCAAGATGGCAATTTTAGCTGATAGTCCTGCTGCCTTTCTGCATGCCTTTTGAGAGTGAAGCTCTCAAAAGCTCCCCTTGTAGTAGACACCCAAGCTCCATTGCCTCTCAGGGTAGACTAGATTTCTGACTTACTATGGGCTTTTTGAAAACTCTGCTTTTGTCTGTTCTGCAAGTGATAACTGAGAGCCTTATCTGTATTTCATGTGAAGATATCAGTCTTTATCACAATAAACATAGTCTAATCAAGACAGAGGGAGATTATCAAGATGATAAAATGGAAATTATGTGCATGCAAGTGAAAAATAATGGGTCCATGTATGTGTTTATTATTGAATATTTCCTTTGCTCTATATTTTTTATATACACTTCATAAAAAACTGGTCAAACAGCATTGCTTAATCTCAGTGGTGGATCAGCAAAATTTAAAATCCACATTTGATTAACTAAAGAAATGTTACTATTTCCTATTTAATTATCTTTTCCCTCTGATATGAAAAACACACCAATAGTTTTGATGAAATCTTGTAGATGGAAATAGTATGGTACAATGTCTACCATAAAGGTGAGTCTAAAAGAACTGAGAAATGACCTCTTCTCTACAGACTGACAGATGCAAATAATTTTACCATCTCTGAGATTTTTTTCATCATGTAGTGTCTCCTTTTACAGCCAAACATTTATCAATAGCAACAATAAAACATTAATTTCTAACTGGTCTTTGCTCATCCCTTGATTATTCTCCACTCCAAAATCAAACCGCTCCTGCAAAGCCAGCCTATAGTTTATGCATTAAAAATGAGAACTTCAGTGTCCTGTGAAAAGTAAATAAATTGTAGACTGATTGTAGAGAGAATAGTATGCCAACAAATAGGCAGATACTCTCAAGGCTATTTTTTTCCAGAGCCTTACAGTATCTTCCTGCACATACAAGTGAGCTGCTGGTGTGAGATGGAAAATCTGTGAAACAGCTGACCTGTCTCCTGGCTGCCCATGTAAGTGAATGGTCCGTACTCTTAACTTCTAAATTGTCTGAAACTACTTGAAATTTCTTCATGATTACTGTAAATCTGAGATGCCACTGATGTATACTATCTGCAGTCATCTGCAATCACTGAATAGCCAGGGCTGAAAAAACTTGTGGAGGTCTGTAGCCCAAATTCTTTCTCAAAGCAGAGTGAACTGTGGAAGCAGAAAAGGACTTTCTCCAGTTGGATCCTGAAAACTTTTGAGAACAGAGACAGCACAACCTCTTTGCACAATGTGTCCAATCACCTAACTCTCTTCATACGGTATTTTTTCCACAATATCCAGAACATCCCATGCTTCAATTTAAGAAACAATCTTGGTAACTTTTCACTAGACTGACATATGTTTATTGGCTGTGTTACCTGTCTATATGCTGCTTTCTCCCTTTCATTTCTGATGGGTCACGGGTAAGATTTACTAGCTGAACTTGAATGCATCAGTCAGGCTAGGCTAATTTGAGAGATGTATTTTTCTCTGTCTTTCACCTGCTTTGGGCTTCTTCTAGTTGTACGGCTGCTGGTATAATCAGCTTACTTTCACTCAGAACCTGTAACTTAATGACGTAGAGGGTACCAGGAAACACCATCATCATGCCGCTTGTTAAATGGTGATTGGGACTGAGGTAAACAAAATTATTAATTTCCATACCAGCTCTTCAATTCTTACAACATAAGAAAATGACTAATGCACAAAGTAGTGGAAGCATTGCATATATGTTCACATTTTATCTTGCTCAACAGATTTACAGCTAATAGAAATGTACTTTACTGCTGATGAACATTTCCTTCACTCTGAAAGGAAGCAGTGAATAATTCCCAGCTCAACTTGCTGGTTGGTATTTTGTGGAGTATCAGATATTATAGAAGAGACCACTGACTCTTCATTAGTATTGTCAGAGATGACACCTAGGTCTGGATAGAGTAGGCAACTCTCACACTCTACAAGAACAGTAGATATAGTCCTCAAACTAATCTGTCACCTGAGACAATCTACATAAAATTGGTATATTTGGCCTTATTAAAGGATTACAGGATGAGATGATGTCTTAATATTCATGTTGTATTTTTTATCATTTATAACAGGAAGAATTATTCATGCTGCTAAGGAAAATAAGAGTTTGATCATGTTTAATTGGAAGAAACTCAATCTGTTCATTCACAGAAACTATTTTTAAAAAGCTCAGAACAACAGATACTAATTGAAAAAGTAATATTTTTTTCCAGTGTACCATGAAATGTTTTTTAAAATATATAGAAGAACTTTGTGTAAGGCATTGAATGTGTGGAAACCACTTTGAGCAGAATCTTCCAACCTATAATTCAGCACATAAGCTTTCATTCATCTTTCTTTTTCAATTATTAAGCATTTGTGGAGCATAATAATGTCAGAAAACCCTAGGTAGTAAAACCACCAACACTTCCCTCTGTGTGAAATCCTGTCTCTAGTAATGTCTGCTTCATCTTCACTGAGTAGTTTACTCATAACTTCTCTAACTTGGTTTCTATAAAATAAAACATTCAAGTATGCTTAATGCTTCATTATTTTAAAATTACCTTGCTGTATATTAGTTTTCTAGTTCAGATTTTTGTTGCTGTCTGTAAAGAGATTTACAAGTCAAGATGTTTTTAGAAGTCATACATATAAATACTGGATGGACCTAATTTGTCACTGGAAGTATGACTAATAAAATCTGGGATTTGAATGCACAAGAAATGTGAAGTTATTTAATAGCTGAGACCTTATGAAGTAATTATATTTTCTTTGATATCTGGTTTTGAAATAATAAGAGATGTCTCAAATTGGTTCATAGGTCTTTTTTATAATCACGGTGATAGTTACTAGTATTATCCTTTAAGTGCTTTCAGCTATTTGCGAGGCTTTTATGAAATTTTAAAAATAGTATCTTGTGGTTGTTCACAACTGAACAGCAAACTGACTGTATGATAGTTATCTGTCTTTAAAGATAAAACTGTGAAGTTATTAGGCTACATTTATTTCCACAGCCCAGGAAGATGACATAGATCTAAAGGTACAGCCCAAGATCAAAGAACCCAATAAATGGTGCAGGAAATAGCAAATTAAAAAGGAAAATTTCTCTAAAGAAAAAGCTCATTTGTTAATATGACGTCTGGTTTTAAGACAAGAAGAGAAACCACTTGAAATAGGACTTTTTTAGTTTTTCTTTGTAAACAAAGTTCTATATTAGACTTGAGTTTTTGTAGAAGTAGGATTCTGTCATAATTTTCACTTCAGTGTCTTAGGCATTACAAACCTGCTCCAACAGCCACTGATAACCAGAAGCTGATAGCAAGCCTTGGAAATTCAAGGCTGGCTTCCATTTGCTTTGCTAAAGGCAGGAAAACTGTCCTGCTTTTCTGCTGCCCTGGCTACTGATTCCTAGGACTGAGAGCATGCAAGGAAGGTGGAGGGCTATCTGAAAGATTGGTAGTGCCAGACTGACCAGAATCTTTTTGCTGGAGAAAGAATGGCATCCAGGGAGCAGGAAAAGACATCCACATATAGTATCCTACAGGATTAGTCTAATTTTGGGTAAAATGACCTACCATCTTTCACTGACAGAGAAATAAACATGGCTTAGAGTGCAGAGGGAAAATCAAAACACTTTAAGATCTTGGAGAACCCCTGTAGTCTTTTTCCTGCTTTTAGAAATTTTATGAATTTGTGTCTGTACAGATTTTCCATTTTTTGCCATATTTAACTGGCATTTCAGGTATGTGTTGAAAGCTGAACTCACAAATACATACACAAATGCATAAATTTACTTCTTCAAAGCTAGTTATGATTTTGACTGCTCTCCATTCTCCTTCATTTCTTGTGAACTCAATGATGAAGATTCAGTGCAAAGTTATTAGGCTATACTTATCTACCCACAAATAGAAACATTGGTTATTTACTTTTCCTGAACTTTAATCAGTGTCCACACTGTCATGGTTTGTTGTAGATGCTGTTGAGGCCCTCAATGTACTCAAATCTGTTTTCAGCATTTGTTTTAGCTCAGAGCTTGTTAATCCATTGCTCAATATGTTGCCACTTTTGTGTCTGTTGTTATGCTATCCTTGGGCCTGGGCCAGTTTCTTTTATTCTTCCCTAACAAAAGGTATTTCTGCACTTCTCTACAGCTAGAACAGTTTTGAGACATTAACAGATTTTCTTCATATATTTGTAAAATGTAATGTAAATTTGGCACAGGCTGTAATAAATGTATGAGCAGTTCTACTGGCAAGAGATATGATGATTTTTCCTGGAACTGCTGTTCGCATGACAGGTCAAATGTACTGAGGTTCTTCGATGTCTGAACCTGCCATCTGATGTATATCAGTATCATTTAGGAATTCTTTATCTGTGTTAGTAATTGTTTAATGTTTCGCTGGCTGACATTTTCAGTGTTTTAATATTAGAAAACAGTAAAATATTTGCAGAAATAAATTGGCAATTCTGTTGAAATCTAGATGGTTTGTCAGGCTCACTGGGTGAAGTCATGTCAGCTCAGTAGAAAGTGACACAGACTGGATTGCTGTACTGTGCTGATTTAAGGGTAAACTGGCAGGTGAAATTAACCCGACTCAAGAGAGATTACAAGTCAGAGTTACAATTTACTAAAAAGATTACAATAAATACAATGATAAAGAGAAAAACTGCTTTTAACCCACAAAAACCAGATGTATAACCCAGCACCCTGGGGCACAAACAGAACAGAGTTCCTTAGCCCCTGTGCTGAGCACCACATGGTCCCCCTGAGTGCAAAGTAAAAGGAAATGAAACTTGTTGGTGAGGATGATGATCACAGTTCTGTCAAAGTAATGACTGCAGTCTTGTTGAGAGTGGCAGTTGCAGTCCTGTTGAGGTTCTGTATTCCATGAATGATACCAGAAGTTCCCAAACTGGAAGATTATCTGTGCACAGGTTCAGGTGGGAATGCCCACTACCTCCCCCAGGTTGAGAGTTTCACAATGGGTAATTTAACTCTGTGAATCATGGGATATTTTTGTAAGCTTTGGTGGTCTAGCTTATTGCAGCTGCCTATTGTGACAGTCCCTAAAGGCCCATTAGCGGACGTGACCCCTCAGGCTGCGTGTGAAGGTGCTAATGCCTCCTCAGAAGGGAGTTATCACAGCTGAGTCGTTGGTCTGATGACAGAAGCACTCTCCTGTATGACAAGGTTCTTTAATACCCAGCTTGTAGACTGAGTGTCAGGTATTCCCTGAGCAGCTGCTGCAAACGATCCATTAACAGTTCATCAGAAAAGACACAGAGGGTGTTGAATACACAGTTTTGGTTATAGACACATAGTGGTAAACTAGTCTTGGCCTCTGTGACCAGGACAGTGTACTTTAATTACAGAATCATAGAATCATGAAGGTTAGAAATGACATACAAGATCATTTAGTCCAACCTTTGAATGATCATCACCACGTCAACTAAACAAACCATAGCACTAAGTGCCATGTCCAGTCATTTCTTGAACACCTTCAGGAATGGTGACTCCACCACCTCTCTGGGCATCCTGTTCCAACTCCTGACTACCCTTTCAATGAAGAAATCCTTCCTGATGCCCAGCTGAACCTCTCCTGTTGCAGCTTGAGGCCATTTCCTCTTGTCCTCTTGCTCGTTGCCAGGGAGAAGATGCTAACATGTACCTTGCTGCAACCTCCTTTCAGGTAGTTGTGGAGAGCAATAAAGTCTCATCTCAGTCTCATTTTCTCCAGGCTAAACAACCCCAGCTCCCTCAGCTGCTCCTCAGACTTACTCTCTAGACTCTTCGCCAGCTTCATTGTCCTTTTCTGCACATGCTCCAGCACCAAAATGTCCTTCTCATAGTGAGTGGCTCAGAACTGAAAACAATACTTGAGACGTGGCCTCACCAGTGCAGAATACAGGGGCACAATCACTGCCGTGGTCCTGCTGGTCACACTATTGTTGATACAGGCCAGGATACCACTGGCCTTCTGGGCCACCTGGGCACACTGCTGGCTCATGTTCAGCTGCTGTTGACCAGCAGTCCAGGTCCTTTTCCTCTAGGTCACTTTCCAGTCACTCTTCCCCCTGCCTGTAGCTCTGCAGGCGTTGTTGTGACTCAAGTGCAGGATCTGGCACTTTACCTTATTGAACCTCAGACAACTGGCCTCAGCCCATTGATCCAGCCTATCCGGATTCCTCTGCAGAGCCTTCCTACCCTGCAGCAGATCAACACTCCCACCCAACTTAGTGTTGCCTGTGAACCTACCAAGAGTGCTCTCAGTCCCCTCATCCAGACTGTTGTTAAAGATAGTAAACATGACTGGCCCCAATACTGAGCCCTAGGGAATAGCAAATAGTGACTGGCTGAAAACTGGATGTAACTCTATTCATCATCACTCTCTGGGCCCAGCCATCCAGCCAGTTTTTTACCCAGCAATGAGTGCACTGGTCCAGTATTTGACTGCATGATCCATCTTTATGACCAAGAATCAATTTGTACATCTAATGCCTGAAAGGGGACTTCTCTAGAAGTTTGGAAACTAACCTTTAGTATATGTTTCAGAATCCGCTGAAAGAGACTATCTTTAAATCAAGAATATACATAGGGTAATTGGCATATGAAGAGAAATCAAAAATACGAGTTTAGCTTAAATATGGATCGAATATATGATTTTGTGTCCAAAAGAAAGAAACTAGAGCTTCCAATTGTTTTTCAGAGGTGACAGTGAACTTACTTTTTGCAAGAGTAATCTCCCAGTTCTTACAGTGACTTATTGTAATTTCACTTCCTTAGGAGTTAATAGTGAGAAATTGCTACTGCTGTAGCTTTCTGCTCTGTAATAGGTAAATATGCCATTCTAATTATTATTAATAATCATTAATAATAATTATTCCTGGGTTTTCCTTTTTTTGCAGTTATCAGAAGAACTATATAAAATACATTTGAAGTCCAATTCTTCTCATACTTTTATTTTTTTGTAGAATTATCTTCTTTCTTAGCCTGGTGTGGATATTATTTGCAGTTCATTCCCCCAAAAGGTTTAATAGGTAGACAATTTTTTTATTACAAGTACAAAATATAATTTTCAAATACAAATACACACCACCATATCCCAAAATTGTACATCCTTCTTTGACTTGAAGAGTCCATTTCATCTGTTTTTCTTCAAAGTTATTTTGTTTTACACATTCCATAGTTAAGTTTTAATTTGCATTATTTAAAAGCTGTATGTAATAGTTCCAATTGCCTTATCACATGGGTATATTATACCACCTCAAGCAGAAAATGTTTTTGTCTTCCTCCAGTCTACAGAAGTTAATATTGTATCCCCATTTTCTGTTTTTAAATAATGGATTAATAAGGCTGGATAAAAGACCTGATAAAACAGATGGTTTTGGATGAGCTCCTAAATGTATCGACTATGAGTTGTGTTTGACTATAAGAAGGAGGACAGTGTACAATTATAAGGAATTCACTGAGAGGCTTAGTGGGAGGAAGAGAGGTTTGGGATATTTAATATTGATAAAAACAAAAGTACTTGTTCATGGTAAGGCTTTTCTTAGCTACTGAAACTGTCTACATGTTTACAAAGGAAGAGTAAAGAGCTTAAGGTAGGATTGACTAAAGCTGGTAAGGGCTAAAAGGGAAACATTTCCACACAGGGAATGATCTCCTCTAGGTCTAGTTCAATGAAGTTCTGAGCAATACAAAACATTTTTCAAAAACTCTTCAAAGCTGTTACTACAGAATACACACTCATGCTTCTCATGGAAGTTTTACAGTTCCATTGCACAAAACTTCCTGAGGTGTAGGTATGGCTTTATGTAGCAATGCATGTATTTATTTGTCATCCAGTACTTATTGTTAGAGACTTGAAATACAGTACACCTAAGCAAAATTTTATAGTGCTTATAAAATTAAATTTCACTGAGTACGATATATCAGATTTATTTTCTTGTTTTATGCCAAACATGTCAGAACCACAATTATCATGAAATGGAAACAAACTTTGTTGAAATTGATTTTGTAAGTAAAACAAGGACTTTTTAATGCAAATATTATTGGAGGACGAAGTCAACTGAAAGTATTCGGGAAAAATTAATGGAGTGGTTCAGGGGAAAGGTAATGGATATAGCCCACAAAATATTTTCCTCTAGCGCCATCATAAGAAAAATTAGGAACATCCTCCATTCACTTTATTTGGGAGTCACAATGATCTTAAGGGAAATGCACAGGAACCCAATTTTCCAAAAGACATTAGGTACAGGGTAACTCTAAAACATCTGATATTTCACGGCTGGCATATCAAGGAAAGAGCTGAAGTGTACTTGTAAGCAATGAGACTTGCTCTGAGAGCTATCCACTGTTATAGCTATAAAATTTATGAGTTTTTTCTATATTAAATGACTAACCAGTATATTTCTTGCTGCTTTGATAAAAAAGAAATAACTTGTCTCTTCCTTTCAAAAAGTGCTGTCTTTTTTTCCTCCTTGAAAAACAAATCTTGAAGAGCTAGTTGAAGCATCAATATAAGTTAAAGAAAGTGGAAAGAATACATCACTGGAAATCTTGGAAACTTTTCAGCAGTGTGTTTGTTTCAGAATAAATGAAGGCCTCTGAACTAATCCTCAGATGAAAAGAGGTTCATATACGTCTTTAATTAGATCATGTTATTGGAACACAATATTGTGATAAAGAAGATTTAATAAAGCATTTTGTTCTTTTATTACTTTCTTTTCGTGCAACATATCTCCTTATCCAAGCAAGATGTTTGACTTCAAAGGAAGTGCTATCCATCCTCCCTTTGCTCAATAAATAACTCCCAAAGGAGTAAAAACAATATATGTTTGTAGCTTTGCTGATGTTGTTGAGTGGTGAGATCAATCATTGTTGTTCTTTACTGTAGCTGTAAGGTCTAAGATGAATCTCTTCCTTAAAGAAATTTCTATGTAATTTGGTGTGTGTCATTAACCCCTCACTTTCGTGAGAGAGCACCCTAATAATAAAATGAAATCAAGTGATTCCCCTTGCTGGACAACATTAATCTGAGCAGAAGATGACCATGTGCAGAGAGCCTAATCAAAATCATACTAATAAAGGGACTGAAAGGTAGCTAAAGAAGTGTGTTGGATGAATGGTCAGAAGATGACCACCGATGTAGTTTTCTTCACTATGAATATGTTGAGTATGCTGTTGACATGACAAGATAGCCCTTCTCTTCTTATTTTCAAGGAAACAAAGTCTTTTCAGATAGAAAGATTAGACTCAAAAGTTAGCATTACTAAGGTTAATTTGATAAGATATCTCTGCTTTCACTGTAAAGACTAAAAGAAACTAGAGAAAACAAAAGGCTGGAGCATGTCTGAAAAGGCAAGTATTTCACCTTCTGCTACAAGGTGTTATCATCTGTCAAAAACATCATGCCTGGCAGGGGTTTGTATTTTCACAGATTTCCGAAGGTCATTCGTTTTTTCTTCAGGTCATTTACTTCAGTATGTCTTTCTTTCTTGCAATAGTTGTTCCCAAATCTTTGATAAGTCTTCTGCAGCTGCTGTTGAAGCTTATCTTGTCTTCTAGTTACTGTCAACACAGAGAGTGGTTTATCTTTTCTTCTTTATGTCCGTCTTCTATGTGTTGATTAGCATGTTTCTCCTTAGCATTCTTTTCTCTACATCAGTACACCAGACAACTGACTCCTCTTTTTTAAAATTATTTTTATTATGCTTCTTACATGTCTTATGTGTTTTTCTATGCCACTAATTATACTGTATGTTTCTTGTAATTGGGTAGCTAAGACTGCACACAGTAGGACAACTAGACCTCTCCTGCACTGAGCAGAATTGAAGGTTTACCTCACCTGTCTTACAGCCTGTATGTCTCCTAAGATCTCCTATTAGCTGTTTACTTCTCTTTTAATGGTATTTTGACATTGATGGTTTGTGTTCAGCTGGTGTTTCACAACAATCAGTAAAACCTTCCCTAAAAGTTATACCAGTCTGGGATATCTCCTTGTTTTTATGCAAATGATTACTCCAGGAAGTGTGATAGCTTTCTTGTCCTTCCATCCACATTGAATTCTTGGTAGCTTGATGTTACTGTTTGTGTCTAAAATTTATGTATGAAGTGTATGTATAGCCTGCAGTTTATAATTTGGTAAATTCATGAAGGTGTTGACAAGAATCAGTCCCTGGACGTATCTCTTCAGAACTCCACTTGATCCACCTTTCTATAACTATTTTGTGGATACCGTTATCCAGCCACTGGACAACTGAAAGCTGGGGAAGCAGGGAAGTGAACATCCATCTACAATATGATTAAGAAACTTTCTAGATAAAATAGTTTGAAAATATTTCCCCTAAAAAGCTCAGACTGAAGAATTTTATAGTTAGATTTTATTCCACAACACCTACAGTTCTCCAGAATTTGTGCAGAACTTGGAAATCTGGCTAATTATTTGTAAAAACATAATATGTGGAATGGGAAAAAATGTAGTAGGAATAAAACCGTAGTAGAAGATTTTATCTGAGACAGATATGTGATGTCAAACAAACATCAGTAAATAAAGATTATGAGCAAGTTGTTTTGAGATTGTGATGTTTTATTCTTTCTCGTACAGTTTGCTTTTAAATGATGTAGAATTTGTCAGGGTTCTTTTTGAGGGAGTATGTGATTTGGCATTGGATTTCAAGGAGGAAACAGGATGAAAGAATGAAATTGCCATTTATGATTTAACTAGAATTAAAGGAAGAAAGGATAAATTCTGCTTTTAGTTGCACTATAGGCATTTCAGACCTTCTGTATATGTGCAACAATCTTCTATTTTAAACTCCTATGTCATTTCATGTTGCTTAAATTAAAACTCTAATTGAATTTTAATTTACCTGTAATCTCCAGAATCTATTGCAATAACCTTTTCAATGGCATCCCTGTGTGTTATTTTTTCCTCATTTATTCAGTTTGTTTCAATATTGTTTTCTTTTCACTTTGTATTCTAACAAGCTTGCTCTTTAGTTTTAGAGTAATTTGTGATCACCCCAAAATGTAAGTTTATTTTATTTTAGTGTTTCTTTCACAACTAATCTGAACTTACATCTGGCTTTAAAGAAATATTTACACAGAAATAACACGAAATTGCATCATGTAAATATAGTGCCATTCAGCTATGTAAATAGCAGCAAAGATGTTTAATTGATTATAAAACACTGGCAAAATGTAAACATTGCTTGGTTTTCTTCCAGTTGCTTTATCCTTGAACTTTATGATACAAATGAAGAGAACTAATTGATAATGGAAGTTAGTTTGAAGTGTGTTTTCACAACTATACTTTGCACATAGAAATATATATTCCACCAATTCTTTTTTCCCTTCTTCCACTGTCTTCAAGTTATGCAGTCCTTGATTTACAGCTACAATCATCACAGTGTGAAGTCATGTACTACTGTACATAAAACAAAACAGGTAGAGCCCCCTCTATCCAACCCTTTCAAGGATGTGTGTTGAAATAACAAAAGCTGCCAGATGCAGCTGTAACCATTTTTTTAAATAACTGCTTATTTGCACCTGCAACATTTAAGGAAGGAAAACCCCCCAGGATTATAGCTGAATGTGAAGTTGGTCATACAAAAGCAGTAATGTCTGGGATTCTGCCAGGGAGTGAAGACTTTCACCTTCTGCTAAGGTCACATTAGGCACCAAAGCATAAATTTTTGAACCATAGAGGGGCCAGTACTATGAGAGATGATTACTACCCAAAGCACTGTGATCCAGAGGGCTATCTCTGCTTTTAATTGAAGGTTTCACCCATTACTTTTACCTTGCTGAAAAGCATATCCACCTCTTTGACCTGGGAGGGTTTTTTGTTGCACAGGACTGGCAGCCTGACTTCTTATTCTGTCTGTCTGCACTCATGTCTCATTGCTTCTGTGATTCATGGCATGATTTTCACAGCTTCAAAGGGAAGTTTAGAGACATCTGAAGGCAGTGAAGTGAGGAGCTGTCAGGTCAGGCAACTCCATCACGGGAGAGGAAAAAAAATGAGGGGAGAAGAAGATCGAGGGCAAAGTGTTGAGTCTATGCTTGTTTCCCTTACCACTGCTATTCTCAGGTGGATGCTGCCACCACCTTTTCCAGTAGGCTCTACTATGACGCTGGCAGGCATGTCACAGCATTTCGACTGATTTTGATGTGAATTAAACATGAGGAAACATCAGAGCACGGAGCACAGCTACAGATGGAAAGCTCGCAGGGCAGGCCAGGGCAGAAATTCCCACGAGGGCTTATGGGTTGCCAAGCCACCTCCTGGTGAGGCTGATTAGCCCAAGGGCAGGACCCCAGGAGAGCATGATGTAGTTTAGGAGGCATATACATACTTTCCTATTTATGCTCTAATTTTGTGCTTAGACCCACTCACATTCTTACCTTACAATCAACTTATTTTTGGCAATAAATAGTACTTGCTGATTAAAAGACTATCTCAGAAATATAACTTCTAAATATTTCTTATTCCTTTAATTCAAGGTCCTGTTATATTCAGCTTTAGTTTGTTCTGTTATCTTCATACTGTCATCTTCAATATATCCTTGGATAGCTCTTAACTAGGCTTCCAGTTGCTGCCATTCACAGTAAAATGGTGCAGCTTAGTGTGATAGGCACAGAATCACTGCAGGAAAGAAAATACCACTGTGCACTGTCCTCTGCCCAGCTGATTTAGAGCAGAGGAAAAGACACTGGGTAGGGCAGTGCAGCACCATCATTATTAGCAAAGTTTAACAATTATAGCAATTTGTTTTCCCCTATGATTATTGAATTTGATGTTTGCATGAATAAATATCAAACTGTTAATTCTGCTTCAATTAAATCTGGATGGAAGTGCTGGCCACGTACCCATTACATAGTCGCCATGCTGAGCTATCATTTTCCAGCAGATGTTCCAACAAAGAACATTTGCTGAAAGACAGCTTTTTAAAGTGAAAAATGATTGAATCTTTGCAACATTTTAGAATTGAATGTGAAAATTCTATCAGGATAAACTAATTCTGAAAATTATAATCACCTTATCAGGTCACATAATTACTATTTAACATCTAAAACATAGTAGTGCTACTAAGTGAAGATTTTATTGCAGTCTAAAATATGGTGCATTCATACCTCCACACAACACGAATAGTGTAAGGCATGACTTAAGATCTGAGTGGGAATGAGGAGATGGAACAAAGAGAAATCAATGACTTTAGCAAATAAATAGAACAAATCAGAAAGGAGAGTATATGTTAATCTTATCAAATTATATAGCTTCGTCATGAAAATATGTTTGATGCATAACCACACTAGCTCCTAGTTTTTTCTTTTACAAGCTACTTTTGGAAAACCTGCTCAATAATGGGTAAGAAAATCACTTATGAATTTTAAATAATATCAATCAAGTGATTTTGAGTAATGAATATTTAAAAATAAATCAATCACATCTTGTTTTCTGGATTAATTGTAAAGACAAAATTAAATGGAACGGTGCCATATTGTTTTATCTATTACTTGCTCATATCTAATTAACATCTACCAGCTATGATATTTTTTAAAGTAGAAATTATACAAACATGTAAAAATTTTTAAAGCCCTAAAAATTCTTCCAGGTGCTCTCATTCTCAACATCTATGCCCAATCACTTCTAGCCTTACTTTTCCACGAGGTGTTTCTTTTCTTTTTTTTTTTCCCCTTTCTGATATTTTATACAGCTAGACACCAAATAAAAAAACCCCACATGTTCAGGGAAATTAAAATGCACATCTTAAGATTATTGACTTTAGCCCAGAAAAACAAGCCCATTCAAAATGAAGACTGTACATTGATGTTTGACCAATGCAATTTTACCTTAATAGAAGAGAAACTATAAACAAGAGTGATCTCCCTGTCTTATTAGTCTTGCAGAGAATAGAATTAAAATAGGGTGAATCAGGACAAAGTTGTGTATTTCCCTTAGTTTCTTTCAGCTTTTGTAGTACTTATCAATCTTTGCATTGTTTGAAGAGTAATTGAATTTATAGATGATTTTAAACCATGTGTTTAAAAAACAGCATGTCGGTGGTGATCTTGTTACCTTGGGTAAATGCGGATAATGCTGCATGTCAAAGACAATTAACACATATCCTGTAGTCTTAATTATGAGGTTCAAGGAAATTTTGCCTACAAGAAATTTTAGTAAAGCCTTATGGAAAGTTAAAGGCCCCTGCCCTACAGTTAAAAGGGGAAGGTAATGGATCGCCCACTTTTTTTTGTATTTGACTATAAACCATGCCTCAAGGGACTGCTCTCAAAGGATACGGTTAGAGCAGTAAAGTATAAAAAGAGCTTCTTTTAGTTTTGAATGTGTCTACATTCTTCAGTTGCTTTTCTTAAAAAAAAAATCTTAAAAAAAATCTTAAAAATAAAAGTAGGTAACACCACACTAAGTCTCACTAAGGAAGAACATGCAAGAGAGGCATCAAATGCAGATTAGGTGAGTTTGTACTTATACTATGTCAAAAGTCTTTTCTTTCTGTGTGTTCTACATATAGATAAGTCACTTTATATACCTGTTCTAGTCCATTTCTCATACAATTGAATCATTAACTGACATAAAAAGAAAACAACTTAGAATACCTCTTCCATGCCTAATATATTTTTAACTCATTTGCAATAATTATTCTTTACTTTGCAGAGAAGAAATCTTAACAACCTTTTAAGTCAAAAACTGAGGAGAGCTGTTACCAGGCCTTTTAATTGTTGTGGAGAAACTGCACTGCAAGCAAAGGCAGGATACTGTCACTTGCAGGAGCTCAGTTCCACTCCAGTGCAGGGTTATGCTCTGCAATCTTTGCCTGATGTTGGAAACCTAACCTAGGAAAAGCCATGCTGGTGGCCCTGGCCAAGTTGGAGGAGCTGATTATAAGACAGGGTAACCACAATAATTTTCAGTGTGAATAAGTGTATAGTGCGAAGGGAGTTGAGGTCAGGATGGAGAAAGTTTTAGCTAATTGCAAGAAAAAATAGAGGGATTGGACCTGAGTTAGAGCCAAGATTTGCCCAAGAAAGCCACACAGGAGAAAGAACTTGGGGGATGACAAATAACTGGGAATGTAATGGAATAATTAAGAAAAGTGACAAAGCAAAGGGGAGAATGCAGAGGTGAAACATGTCTACTTCTGTGCACAGATAATCTCTGGAAGCAAGGCAGGGGTGTCCCCTGGCACCCATATCAATCTTGGTCCCATGCACTGCTCTGCTAGCAGCCTGGTCAGCTTCACTCTTTCTAAGTACATGCAGACTCATCCCTTCTCCCTCTGGGATATCTCTGTGTCTTTGCCAGACTGGTAAACAATGGAATTGTGTGTGGGTGGTGGAACAGCACAGTCCCATCAGTGTTACCAAGCCTGAAACTGCAAGGCAGGACAGGGATTTTTGACAGGTCAGGAGCAGAGCTGCTCGGAGCTATCAATCCATTCAGATGTCTCTTCCAGTTCTATACATATGCTGATGGTTCCTTGAGAGTGGAAAGGCTGGTGCCTGGTTTCTGAATACCTGTCACTGATTGCTCTGCCCAGAAGGCCAAAAAGAGGGCAAACAGCAACTGTTAGCTAAATTTAGGGTGCATTGAAGATGGGAATCTACATCTGAGGTGAAACACTACAGTGGAGTTACTGCTGTCTAAATTTAGGAGCCTCCAAAGTTAGGCTGTGCTCAAAAGTAGGATTTCTCAGTCTCTGATTGAGAGATGAGGCAGCTAAAATCCTCCTGATTTCTGTCCTGAGGACTAAAGAAAATCTTGGTCTTGATATTCACTGGATCTCATTGTAGATTTCTCTTTTTGCAAGAAAAATGGAGAAAGTAAGAAGTGTTCTTACTCAGCTACGAGGGAGAAGAGCAAAGAAAGTTCCAACAAGCTCCTGGGTTTAAGAATCAGAATTTGGTACCACATCTTGAAGGTAGTAGGGATTTCAGTAAAAAGGAGTGGTATCTGATGAAGGGAAGGTTGTTAGTCACTTTAAGGAGGGCCGTAGAGAGGAGAGCAGCTAGACCAATGAATGATCAGTGTACCATCAATATAAAGCCTCATGCAAGTTTAGTGGTCCTTTAGGAATACATTTCTACCCTGCAGATTTTTTCTTCAGACACAGCCCAAAGGTGAGCTCAGCCTCTCATACCATAAAAGGATAAATCCTTCACTGGATGATTAGTCTTACACCCACACACTCAAAAAAAAAAAAAAAAAAAAAACAACAAAACAAAAAAAAACAAAAAACCCCAAACCCAAAAAGCTTGTAGTTTCAGATCAGAGGAATAAATTTTTTGCTTTAATGGCATTGAAAGTAAAGCAGCAGCCTTTCCATTATATTTGAATAAGGAAATAAAACAAACAAAAAGGAAAGGCAACTTCAATGTTCACTGACAAACAGTAAAGTTTATGTGATTTCAACTTCTGGTTAATTTTTTTTTCTGAGCTAATTGCATATGTTATGCTTCTGTACCCAAATTATTGGTGTGAATCTCCTTGTTAAAAATTCACAACTTGTATGAGTGCAGTAGTGTTTATACTTCTCAGTTCAGCCCCACAGAACTGCATGCACACAGTTGCCTAAGGCTCACTTTACAAATCTAGCCTGCTAGCTGCCAGCCGGCTTCTACAGGTTTTCTGCACTGTCAAGGCACTTTCTAGTAAAAATTGTCAGGAGGAAAATAAATGGTGCTATCAACCTATAAATGGTGCTATCAAGCTATACTACTCCCTACAAAACAATGGCAACAAATGTCATGACAAGAGCAGTGGAAATATATTTATTGTTTATTTTGGTAGACCCACTATTTCTTCAATGAATGTGTATTGCTGTGAAATCTCTGCATAGAGGTGTTAGAAGAGTGAACTGAAAGCACAGCAAAGAAGGAATCTGCTGGACCTTGAAGACCCTCTTTCATATGCACTCTTTTTAAGAGTCCTGCTTGCACATACTTCATCATCAGGATTTGTGCTAAGGATAAATGCTCCTTAAAGACTAGTTGCTAGTGAAGGCATAAAGTCACTCTTAAAATCTACTAGTTTTGTTTTTGCTGAAAGCATATAGTTGCCATTCAGGTACAATGCTCCACTTGTCTAGCTTTCAGCAAAGGTGCTGTCACACAGTTAGTATAACGATTAAGGGTACTTTAAGAAGCTTGCCACCTTTGCTTGTAGAGAGAGAGTACCTTGACCTATACAAGACCCAAGTGGTACACTTAATAAATTTATTATTTGCTTGATGGGTCCATCCATGAATGTTTTATTCATTGTTATTAGAACATTTCTAGAACAGTGAAAGCTTGCAGCTAAGACTTAATTCTTAGCTCTCTTTTAACTCTATTTTGAAGTATGTAGTGGTGAAATAACAGAGAGCACAGCTCAATGAATCGTTCTGTTATTATGAGAGGAGAATGTTTGCATGGAGAGTGCAGTTTTGAAAACTAAGATCTTAATATGAAAAGTGCAGTATTGCATTATCTCAGATGCTTCTTCCAACAGAGCCAAACAAGAAATGAAGTTCTTGCTTTGAACCTTGCTGTAGATCACAATGGTAAGGTCCACACAACTCATCTCCCATTTCCCATGTTTCATGTGAACACTGGCAATTTCTGAATAAATATAATATTGTGGCAATAAACAGACCAGAATCTTTGAATGGGTGATTTCTGTGGTCATATTTAGCTATAGAAAAAGATGAAGTGCAAAAGAGAAAGAAAGTAACTTTTTTCAAAGATATTTGAAAGCTGGGATGCAATAAAGAAGTGATGAGCTTGAAATAGTTGATTTTTGAGAGCCAATGAGAGTAAGTCAATACTGTCTCTTTTGTAGTGATTGGAAAATGGTCTTCCCTTGAATAACCACAGTAGCTACAGAAGCTTCTGGGATTCAGGCATGGTCAAAACCTAAAGTCTGATTTTCTTTGAAAATTTTTATTATGTGTCAAGTTTTCAAATAAAAGGCAACATGCTACACATGTGATGACAACCAAACAACGCATTTTTCACAGAAGTAGGTGGCTAGTAGTCTCCATGTGTCTAAATATCAGTCAGAGCAAAGGCAGGTTAAGTTATGGTAGCACTGGTAATGACTGTGGGTGTCTTGTGCATATCTCAAATCAACAATGACAGAGGCAGTATAAAAACAATTTATGAACCACAGTCCTCTTGGGAACTACATTTCAAGCCATAATTTCATCTAAACAGTTTATCGGCTGCTTTTATTTAATGTATGAAGTGTCAAAAATTTTCTTTGACATTAGGCTTGTTATTGTCTTTTGATTTATGTATTAAAGCCAAACTTAGCAAATACAAAGATTGCTTAGTGGATTTGTGTTTGAAAAAATATGGGACACATTTGCTACAGTGGTAAAATCATTCATACGGTAGTTAAAAATTAAGAAATTAGTCATGAACTTTTAAATCTTAAATAGCTTAGAACAGAGAAGATGTGAATATTAAAATTTTTTACTGTCCAAGATTCCTCTTGACAATAGAATTGTTTATATTTGTGGAGGCATCCAGGACCATATGCATGCAAATGAATAGCTGGACAAGGCTTTCAGAACTGGGAATGCAAAACATTCCCTGGTAGGTGTGTATGAAAGCATCAATGCAAGTACCCAGAAATGCCTGGGTGGATCTCTGCATTTGGCATTTATTTAGCTTGACAAGTGACTATGTGCATTCGCTTATCTGTAAATTTTGATTTTAATAGTCACTGAAACATACTTACAGTGTGAAAAAGTCTTGGGATGAAATTTCTTGAAACCACACAGAGACCCATCAGCATGTACCTGAGCTTCATCCATCTCTCATCCCAGGAAAGCGTGGATGGCAGAGGCATCAGAGAGATGACGTAGTCTTCTGGTTGGGAATAGACAAGGGCAAAGCAGTCCCCATGTCTACAGAACATTATTGCATGAAAAATATAAGTGGCAGCCTTGGATAGCCAAGTGTGGTGGGATATGGCAGATACATGACAGCTGGGGAGGCTGAACCAACACAAACCCCTACAAAGCGAGTCTACTTCCTCCAAAGAGAATACGTCAAAACAGCTTTTAACCCCAGCTATATGCCAAACTCCTATGTATGAAATTTCCATATTGATGCATTTTTATTAGTCATTTGCTTAATTGCTCTTGAATACTGGTACATAAAGAAGCTTTAGAATTTGGCAATTGAATATATGAAATATCAAATATGGATTTGGAGGGGGAAACTCTCTCGGTGCCCCCTCATTTCACAATGCTTAGCAGAGACTTAAGCACTTTGCCTTATCAGATGCATTCTTGTGGAGGACGGGGGACACTCATGCTGAAGGGAATGACCTGCTGCAGGTCTCCATAAGCAGAGACAAAAGAGCCTAGGACACTTCTTTTGGGATGATGGGGGGAGTGTGTGGAAGGAGTTAACTGTTGTCAAGTCCATCATCATGTGGTATGGGCATTTTGACCAGTGATCCACTAAGTGATTTCTTGGAACTGGCTGCAGAACTTCTGCAAATAGGAAAACTTGAGGTAGGACAATGGACTCACATTAAACAGAAAAACCAGACTGAAATGGAGGAGGGGAAACTCAGCATTCAGGAGAATCTTGTACTACAACTTTAGCCTATCTTTCTTTGAGTATTAAAGCACCTGTTTTCTATGATTTTTTGACCATGTGTTTTTTGCCTTGGCATGCTTTTCCTACAGATGTGTAATCCACAAGTACAAGTAAAGGAGTGTAAAGAACAGTCAAACAGTGGACTTGGCTTTGGCACCATCTGTAATGGTTATGAGTAAAGTTCATAAAACACCACCAGGACTGATACTTAACACTTATGCAAACTGGGATGTAAGGGGAAAATTATGGGCAGCAGTCTGATATTAATGTAGTTACACAGAATTTACCTGGTTTTTATTTTCACATTCTGGCCACAAGGTGTATCTTACAGATATCAAATGGAGGAAACCTGTGTTTTGCAGGCTACTTTGCTTGTCTTGCCTTTTAAACTTCCTGCTTGTAAAAAACCACACTACTGTTGATCCAGAGAGTGAATATATTCTGCAACTAACATATGCAAATTATTTCATCAACACAATTATCTTTAAACTAGACACGTGTTTTGTTACTTCATACTGTAGATTTACTGGTCTTCAACCCATATGGAATTACATCTGAATATTTGCTCATTGTCATCCTTTAAAACAAGAGTGATTTTAGGCTCAGACCCGCTGTGAGCAGATCTGTGAGAGGACTCATATATGGGAGAACTGCTAATCAGTAAAGTTAGCAGCTGCATTTGACTGTTAATTCAAGTATGTTTTAATTATATTTCATGCTTACCTTGCATGTCTCTGAACTTATCTCTGTTCTTTTTATTTGTGAAGGAAGGCTCTCTGGGAACTGGGAGATATTCACTTACACCCTGCAAATGGAACTGGTTTAAAAACTCATAAAGTCTGATGGGTTTGTGCAGCTCTTAAAGCCCTCTACCCTGTAAAAGCACATTTTTAATGAATTTGTTGAATCCAGCCGGTTGTGTTCATTTAGAAGTTGGAGAAACCCACTAAACCACTGCAACACCAATTAATTTTCATTTACTTAATAGGAAATGAATGTTTTGACAAATAAGTGTTGAACTTTTTTTAAGGATGCATAAAGACTGTCTTCCTACATGGCTTTTAGGATCTTTATAAATAGTTCAATTATTTGTCAGAAGCAGGGACTAAATGTGAGAAGGTTTTGCAATCCAGAGAGACTTGAGCATAAACGATTGAAGTTGTGGCTGTGTTTGGGCAATTTCTTTTTTCCCCTTTCCATAGATTCCGCACGTCTATACGGCAATTGCAAGGAGACTTCTCTTGAAATTATTACTATTATTTTCTTAACACAAGCTTGTAAAAAAAAAACAAACAACAAACCCCAAACCATATTGAAAACAGAGAATTGACTTTCAGCTGAAGGGACAGGTTTCTTTTTCTCCATAAAGAAAAAGATGTTGTGCACTAAAATGTCTTTGTATTAAACATTACCATATATAAACAGACATCCATGTTTTTACATATTGTTCTAACTAGCATATGCATTAAAGAGATGTAAATCTTTAGAAAATATATATGTCTTTAGAAAATATAGATTGAGTTGAGCCCTAACTTTCCATGCAGATTTTCAGGAGAATTTAATCTAGCAGACATAATAATGTGTCTAAGGCTGGTCTCATAACAGTTGTACAAAGCATTCATACTTGACAATACTGGATATGACTCCTCATCTTTCAGGCCTCCATATTTTAAAAATATATTCGTTAAAACTGATCAACTTACAAAAACCCAGCCCGAAGTGAATCAGTACTTCTGGGCCTTAGAAGTCTGGTAAAACTGCAGTTGTGAAATGTTGATGTTGAGTGCACACACACATAATTGTATTAGGTACATGTTATGAATGACAGAAGGGAGAAAACCCACTCCTTACTTTTCAGTCTAAAAGCTATGTCTTTTCCATCTTGTCACTATCAAACCAGCAAAAGGACCAGAGGGCTAAACTGCTACAGCTCAGTGTGTGATCTTAATGTGTCTGCAAACAACAAGAAGAGAAATACAGTTTTCTCCAGAGTACTATTTGGTGTTGAAGTGATTTAGGTCTGGAAAATCAATCTGTTCATCCTTCTGGACAATTTCTGAAACAAATATTTAGCAAGATTTATAGTGTTGTACATATGCAGGTCAAAGGATTCCACTGGAGGGCAGATTTTTGTAATACCATATAATCAACTACTCAATAAGATATTTTATTGTTTAGGCATTTTTTTTCTGTGTAATAAATGCAATTCTGCAACACGTTTTAGGGTCATATAAATATAACGAATCATTCAACTTTTCATTTCTCCTGTAACTAGATGATTTTATATTATCCTGTTTATAGAATAGATACAAAAACACTGGAGGCCTTTAGATGAAAGCAAACAAACAAAAAACTAAATGAAACACCTCCCCTTACATGAACTTTAATTACTGAAATTTCATTTTCATCTTAGTCATTTGAACCCAAATATAGTGTAGACTTTTCAGAAATGCTTATGTAAGTTCAGCTGAAACCTTAGCACATAAATACAATGTAAAAAGAAGTTTAACAATGAAAATCATTATGGTAGTTTTAAACATGTTAAGGTTATTTGTTTTTTGTTAATAGTGCTCTCAGTTTAATCACATAGTCTAGGAATATTGTTGCACAGTGGAGTCTTGTAGCACACTTCCTCTCAACCATCATCTGAAAGCCTTTACACTTGTGCATGAGTTGAGAGAAAATAGATAAGTGCACGCATGTGCAGGCAGGAGAGCCTGGGCAAACAATGCTGGCTGCCACGATGTGTGCTGGTGTTGGTGAACCTGTATCTGGAGGGGTGTGAAGTTCTCAGTCTCCATCATGAAGACTGAGGATGTACCCGAAGACTGACATGGAAATCCTGCCAGGTGTGAGGAGTTGCACAAGAAAGGCTTCGAGGCTTTAATTTTAAAATGCAAGTGGTTAATGAGACTCAGAGCAGCTTTAGTGGCTTGGGTAAGCTGGAATCATTAAGTGAGGTATGAGCTCACACAAACAAGAAAACAAAGGCCCAGGCAGTTTATTGTTCATCATTCGGGGCAATGAGGGTTTTGATCTTTTTTGTTTGGCTTATGCTGCTCACTTGCTGTCTTCTAAGGTAAGTATTTTGGCTGTTGTGAAGAGGAGAGGAGGAAGCAGGTGAGCTTGGCTGAGCTAGTGTGTGCCCAGGCACCATGAGGACACGTGCAGTCCTATGTAGACACCCCCAGCCCACTTACAGCAGCAGAAGCTACAGAAAGTTATTGCTTATAGCAATTTGACTTTATTTTCCAAAAGACAAACCCGGGACAACTTTTCATCAGTAATTTTTAGGGCTGTGAACACTCAAGTGCTTTGTATTCAGCTTCCTCTGATCAGCTCTATGGGGAGTGGGAGTATCCCATACATGGGATGTGGTTTTGAAAGCTCTCAAAGCTATTCCCATCTCTCCTGTGTTTATCCCCATCTTTCCCTGCAGCATGGCACTGGCAAGACTCCTCCACTGCCCCTGACTTTGACACTAAAGCCTTGTTGCCTTGCAATGAATGGTGTACCACAGGCACAGGCTCAGATCTGGCTGAAACACGGGCTCATAATGTCTAACAGGAGTCTTATGGGAGAGAAGGGAGAGCAAATACTTTATAACTGGGCATTGTTGTGAACAGATATTTAATTGCTATAAGTAACTTTTCTCTTAATTTATAGAAAACTTTTCATGTAGCTATAAGTTGGAATGTATTTAGAACTTCAAAGGTAAAATATGAAGCATTATGATGTATAGAAGAGGCAATCCTGGCAAAATTAGGATATATCTTTATGCAGAATTCTCCATTCTGTATATTTTGATAACAGTAGCAAAGCCAAGACACCAGCACACAGAAGCATGAAAATTTCTGCTATAGTTATAGCTGGCCAAAAGTCAGTTTTGAAGCCACCAAAAATAATTATTTCATCTGATCAGCTCTATAAAGCATTTAGAATAAGTTGTATCAAAGCAAGTTTATTCTCCCTGCTCTGAACCCAGCGCTTTAGTTAAAAAAATTAAAATTAAATAAAAGAAAAAAAGATGGAAAATTTTTTTGAAAAATAGTGGGCTTTATACACAATTTTTGAGACTCTTGTTAACCATAGAAGAGAACAGATTTTTGCATCTTTCTATAGCTTAGAATCGCTTCTCAGTTTTAAGTATGGGGTGAATAAAAGAGCAATCCCTTCCCCGGTTTTAAATTTGCTACTGTTTATTTTCACTGAACCTGGTTGAAGTGTTCTATCCTATGAGCCAAGGCCAAAAGATCTTTTTAGTTAATCTTGTTGATGTTTTTTTTCAGGATCTGTTAATAACATGAAGAATCTTGCCAGTTCATGTTCATATGATAGTTTGCATGCAAACAGCAGCACTTAGAATTGTTAATGACCCCATTCTAATTCTCCAATAGCCTTTAAAAATGTGGTGAACACTGATGCACATGTTATTACAGTCATTGAATACCATAACTGTTACCTTAGAAAAGTCCATGTTCTCTTCTAACCTGTTATGTATCCATCCAAACTGTGTGTTTACTCTTTTAATCACAATTGGAACAGTTTTTATGCAATACCATCCTTTCCTCTTTTAATTATGATGAGCTAATAATCCTAAAAAGTGGAAGTATGAGCTGAAGTTTTCACTTCATAGTCAATAGAGATGTTTTTCCTGTCTGCTGGGTCCTCATCTTATGGCAATTAATTGCAGAATTGACTAGATGAAGTGACAAAACAATACTCTCTGCCATTAAGCAAGTAAACCCATTTAGTCATGTCTGAAGAGTAGCATTTTGGGAACTTTTCTCGGTCCATTTCTGTCTGAGAGGAGTTATCTTCCTGTAGCTAGTCCTATCCTGAGCAATACATCTTCTTGGTAGTTTTTCTTAATTCTTATCGTCAATGACCTTTTTTCCTGCAATTATTTCATCAAGAGTACAACTGAAACTGAATAAATTGAGTATTCATTTTTGATAATGATGGTTATTCTTCTTCAACATGGATCTGAGATATAATTTTTTTCTTTCTTTATCACCAAGACAAACTCTGGAGATTCACCATACCCATTTGGTAAACATTTCTGTTGCTTCCTATTCAGTTGCATATGTTTCTCCTGATCTATAGCCACAAATCACTCTGCAAAACTTCTTTACAAAATGAACCTTTCTATCTTTTGAAATACCACCCTCATCCCACTTTTTTTTTATTAAACTTAAATGTCCTCAGGTTGTGCATGGAGACAGAAGAAGATAGTGTTAATTTTTATACGAATTGTGTTACTGTGTAATTTTTGCCTTTGTTTTCTGCCAGTTTTGAAAGCAAAGCTTTGCTTTTTCATGATGAATTGGTAGTTTTCTGT
>VWZD01012583.1:60701-115996 GCA_013396695.1 Sakesphorus luctuosus
TGATGAATTGGTAGTTTTCTGTTGATCTCTGTTGTGCCTGTTTTGCTTTGTGTGATGTTCTCTAAATTAATGCAGCTATTGACGGGATGCATGAAATAAAGTCTACAGGTTTTCTTTTGCCATTCTGTTTCTACGAAAAATATTTTGTCAGTTATTTTCTGCTCCCGGTGTTGATTATTTTCAGTTATACTTATGTCAGTAAGTCAGACCCTACTTACTGGATAGCTCACCACTGACTGATACTACAGTGGATATCTATACTGTCCTCTTTGGTAACACTGATATGGCCATATGGGTGCAGAACTATTTGTATAAACTTAAGCTACAACCAAAAGCATTCAAATACATTCTGCAAGTGAAAAGACAGATGTAAGTTCAGGCTTTTTTCCAACAGAGTGCATAAGCAGGTACTTAAGTTTAAGCCAAAGGGTTGTAAGTGTGTGCTTCTCCCCTAGGAGTATCAAAACCACTGTAGTGTTTTGATAGGGTTAATAGCTAATTTTCAAATATGCTGAACCTCCATTAAATTTGTAAACAGAAGCTGCATGTGATCAGAGAGTAATGAGACAGGACAACTGAGTCCCTCCAAGGGGAGAGAAACATTCTACTCTGTTTGCCATGGCCAAGGAATGTCAGGATTTTGAGAATATAGTTTTTTAAATTTATTTATTTTACTCAGAACACTTTTTTTCTGAAACAAATATAAGCAATTCATGCTGACAACAGATGAGTAACCTAAGTTGTAGATGATCTTTGGTGTCATGCACATGTATTGCTATATTTATGGATTGCTTTTAAAATGCTCATAGTAGGAGAACTGAGAAGCAAACTGATGCATGTAGATTGCAGCAGTTGTCAGAAAGCAACCATATGATTGGCAATTTTCCAGGGAGACCTGAATGAGGCAAGTTGCATTTATGTGATCTAAATCCACTGGTTGCATTCAGAGGGGATTAACATCTGTTAAAAGTATTATGTTTATCATGCAGGTGTTTCAATATTTGTATTTATTATGTGTTGCAGCAACAGTCTCTGAGAAAACATTCATATAACAATCTGGTTGTTTTATTGTCTGAATCTGTCAGGATAGTCATTTTGTTACTCCAACATTGCAATCCCCTTGCAAGCTGTAAACTATTTAATGAAGTGAGTATATGGAGAAAGATGACAGACTTTCAAACTTTTGGAAGACAGTTTTACGTCAGTGACATTAGTTTTTACACTTGGGATTGTTCCTAATACATGTATGGCAAAATGTTGAATTAGCTTGAAAATTTCCAGAATTCCAATGTATTTCCCTGTGTTGTTCCATATTTGAAATTACTTTCATTTTGTCAATAAACAATACAGATGGATTCCAAAACTAATGAAAATAAATATTACATAAAATGCCTCATAGAAAATGTAATTATGTCTGAATTTGAAGAACTTTGCTTCATGTGTTGATAATGCTTTTATTGCTCAAAAAGTAACTCTGTAGGTATTGTGACTTGCAGGAAAGGCTGTTGCCTGTTAAAAAAAAAAAAGAAAAAAGAAAAAGAAGGAAAAAAAGAAAAAGAAGGAAAAAAAGATAAAATTTAAAACTAGACATCTGCTGATTTGCATTGCAGTGTAATGTGACACTGCCAGTACCACAGACAGGACAGCTATGTTAAAAATTTTGAGGTTGCAAAATCAGGTGCTCAAAAGCATGAGGAAATACAACAGTCTGGTCACCTGTGTGATCTTAATTTGGCTCCCTTGAGTGATTACATTACGATGCAGTCTTTATTATATTATCATGGATGTTTTTGTTCACAGGACCCCTTGAATCTGATCCAGTTTGCACTGGAGCTAATGGAAATATTTTCATTGACTTCAGTGAGTTTCAGGCCAGATTCCAAATTGCCAGGTTTTTTTCGCTTATTTAACCCATATTTCTTGAAATAACATAGGTGCATACAGTGACAAAGTTTATCTGGTGAACAAGACATGATCCTTTTCCTGAACAATTTACAAGGGCTCTGTTCATATGAAGAACTGGAAGTGATTAGTTCCCTTTGCCTAAATGGATCACTGTTTTCCTTTGATTAACCCACAAAAATGTAAGTGTATTTCTATATGGAGTTCACTGCTTTACAAAAGAAAACAAAAAACAAAACAAAAAAAAAAAGAAAAAAGGCAGTGAGCTAGGGGTTTCTTTTAGCAAATAATTTATACGAAGGACAGACAACACAATTCAGCTGTAGAAGGGTCTACAGAGGTGACTGATTACAGAAAAGGTAAGAGGTAGGGCTGAAGAAACAGGTATTTTTTTTTCCTTTAAACATTTGTAGATCAGTAGATTATACAAATTACAATGATTACTTTGGAAAGATAATTTTCAATAATAAATACCCAGACAAAAATGATATTTAGGTGGGGTATCATCCCTCAGGAAACGACACAGATACTGCCAAAGACTGAGTTGGGAAGAGATTCATACTAGCCATTTCTGTTGGATAAGTTTCTCAATTTACCCTTTTGCTTCAATTAAATATCAGCCTATTTATGCTCATTTTGGTCCTAAAATTTGTCAGGCATTAGCTGCAATTAAATGACTTGCCTTAAATTGTTAGAATTGCATTTAAATCACTGCCTCCAGGAACAAGCTTCCATTACCCACCCTGTATACTAAGAATAAAGATGATTTAATCTGTCAACATCTCACCATAACACATCCCCCTATATACTCTTTCAGATGATTTGCATTCATTTCTGTTGTGGCCTTCAGAAAAGCAGGATCATAATCAATTTATTTTCTATATTCTATTAGCGATTTAACTTACTACATTCAGTCCTCATTCAGTAGGACTCCCTCCTGACCATCAAGGTCTTCCAAAAATATCAAGAGCAGCAGCATCCAATTTTTTAAACTTTTGCATTTATTGGTTCTATCATCAAAAGAATATGACCGAAATATTCATATGTATTATGTACTTATAATTTTATTCTTTCTTTTGGTCTACTGAATTAGTAACATCTGTTACCACTGATGGAAAATATCCTCTGGGCCACAGAGGAATCACAGTCACATGTTGCCGCTGGAACAGCCGGTGTGAATCAGCAGTGAGATAGACTCATCACTCTGCACCTAACAGATATAACATCAAAA
Organism: Sakesphorus luctuosus; assembly: GCA_013396695.1. Taxonomy (NCBI): domain Eukaryota; kingdom Metazoa; phylum Chordata; class Aves; order Passeriformes; family Thamnophilidae; genus Sakesphorus; species Sakesphorus luctuosus. The sequence continues at coordinate 63,835 of VWZD01012583.1, forward strand.
TGGAGCCAAGACATTCCTGTCCAAAGTGGGAGGTAACAGTCCTTTCTCTAGCTTGAAAAGAAGCCTCAAACCATTTTCCAAGTGTTTGCAACCTAACAGACAGAGCTGACTTAGTATGATTCAATGTAAGCTTCACATTTTCATCCGTTATCCTCCCTACTTAATATAAGGAATAACGTGATCCATAAACTAACTGTAAGAACAACAACAACAAAAATAGATTTAGGAATATAGAGTGCACAGCATGAGAGGTCCCCAAATCCTTGTGGTTTTTTGATTTCAAAGGATGGCTTTGGAGTACTCTTCAGCATTTCTCATTCATGGCAAGTCTAAAATTTCAAAGATCTGTAAAGTAGCACACAATACCAAGGTGTTGGTCATTGCCTGAGGAGTCTGCAACAAGGAGTCAGCAAAATATTACCCTGTATGATGCTGTTGTTGGAGGAACAAAAAGAAAATTTTTGTTTGCAAAGGGGCAAAATTTCTCCACCTTTTGAAAAATGACCTGGGATCTTTTATATATAGTATCCAGAATTACTGGCTTCAGTACAAAATAAGTTACAGTCTCTTACTCAGAGTAGTGCTGTTCTTAATGTAGTATGCACTGAGTACAACACAAACTAGCAATTAATGTAGTAATTAGGTATTTTATGTTTGTACAGTGTCTAGCACACTCACAATGGAAGCATGTGACCAGGTCAAGCTACGCAGGTAAGTCGTGCATACTCTAAGCCTTAGTCAGATAGTAATTGAAGCCTAATAAATATTTTGTCTTTAAAAAAGTTTTTTTTGAAAGACCCATGGTGAAGGACTATTTTGAGGGAGCCTATATGAAATTGCATCTTTGAGTCCTACATCTACAGAGAAGACAACTATTCATGCAAACTCACTCATGTAGATCACCAGATGAGCAATAAGAGAAGATATCTCTCTATATAGATATATATATTTGTAGGATATAATGTATAGAGAGCCTCTATTTCTGTGCAAAGATTTAGGTACATTACATTGCTTAAAAAATATTTTGATATCCAGATTGATGAATTATTTATCTAGTGTCTTTCAAGCCTATACATGCATCAACCCTATTTATACCATTTGTATGCACTTGTACAAGGAGATTTCTTCATTTCACTTGGTATATATAATAATTTCTCATTAAATTATGCAATTTTTTTTGTATTTTTCTTTTATCTCTCTATATTTCTTGTGTATTCATCTCAAATGCAACTATTCTGGATAAAGAATCTCCAGAATGTATACAATAAGAACAAACAAATAAATTTGAATTTGATTAAGTCAAATTGAGTCACTAAATGTCATCAGTCACTTTACCTTACTTTTGGTTATGGTATTTATATTGCAAAGAGAAACAAAGGCTTAAAGAATATAAAAAGCCCCAATTCTCAAGACTCTTGAGTCAAAGTAGGAAACCTAGATTGTGTTCCAGAAATGCTTGACCCTGGTTTGTTACATATTTGTACTGATTTTCTCTTGTTATTATCTCTTGAGCAGTATCATAGCAACATATTTTGCATAGTAGTAAATTATCACAAATGGAGAGATGCAATGTATGGCTAAAAATAATGCCCACATTTTGCACAGCTCTTGAGTTTTAACTGAAAAGCTTAAGCAGCTCTTTAGAAAGTCACAACATCTGATCTGTAAGGTGCTATCCACCTTTGTTTTCAGTGAGAGTTGAGGACATACAGTTCTCCAGAGACCTGACACCTGTAGAGAATATTATAGAAGTCAAGTAACTGACATGCGATAGTGGGGCTCATCCAATAAGGAATGGATTGTTTAATGCCAACAAAGTGGAGTGAGTAACTAGCTATCAGAGACATTTTTGACATAGAGCCATAAAGTGGGAAGCAGCATGCCATTTTAGCAGGCATTAATGCAGCAGATGACTGTCCTAATGATCTATAAATAAAGCAGAAAAAATGTCTTCCTGGCTTAAGTGAATTATTGTTGCCATTAAAGATGATAGCATGACATGGGAGGAAAGGTAGTGCAACTTCTTTAAAATAGAGTGTTCCTCCCGCACACTTGTTATTAGCTTCAGTTAGAAATTGGAGTAACACAAACACAGCCTTCTTCTGTCCACGTTTGACATTGCATTTACACAAAAGGAAAAGACAACTTTTTAATCTGAAACAAGTCAGGCAGCCTCTATAATACCTGCAGATGCAAATAAGAAAACTTTTATACAAATATCTACCTGTACCTTTATCTGCTTTCTAACAGAAATTGTGGTTCCAGTGTGTTGGAAACAGCACAGATAAGAAGTTTTTATAATTTATTACTCTTGCAATCAAATGCCTGGCTGTTTGTTTTCTTGTTTTGGTGTCAAAATATGGATTTTAAGTCATATGATCATATGTCAAGCCTTTGTCAAGTATGTCATAAGGTATATAATGTAATGTTCTGTGGAAAGCTGGAGATCAGACTGGGTTACTACAGGTTTATCTAGCTGAGTTTTGAAAATCCTTGAGCACAGAGCCTGCACAACCTCTTTGAAACATGACTGCCTGTGGCCAGTGGGTGATTTCGAGTGGGTTTGTTTGAATATGAGATAGGAGGTAGGAGTGATCTCTTTGCCTTCCCTATTGATTAGCAGGGTAATGAGGTTGTTATGAACAAATAGCTCTGTAAGACTGAGGATGATGGTTTATTTAAGATCTATACATTATTTGTAATTTTCATCTGGATCTGAATATATCTTTGTATGGAGCCACATTTATTTCTTTTTATATCAGAGTGTGGTAGAACTTCACGTGTCTAGTTCCTTTCAATGTACTTTGTATCAGTAATGAGAACAGCTGGTGAGATCTCTAGAAGATGTAAAATAACCAGGTATAGCGTTGCCTGTACCCATGCAGTTGAAGCAACGCAACTTGATCATACATGGCTAAGAGAAGATTGAGGTGACTTTGTTTTTGCTGACACTCCTTTCTTGACTGTCTTGGTACAGTGAAATCGACCAAAATTTTCCTTTATCTCTACTTCAAGCCTTTCTGCCCTCCTGTGTTTTCTTTAATATTTGTCTTCTGTAATATTTGTCTTTCGTGTTTGCAATGTAGAAAAAGAGAAGGGGGAAGTGAACTTGATGTGTTTCTGATACATTGATCATAGTTCATCTATTCAGAATCCCTCTCTTAGGATTTGCCATTCAGAAACTTAGATTTGGTTTTAATACTCTCAGTTGTAGGCCAGAAGAACACAGAAAGGATAGATTTTTTTTCTCATTTAATGGATGAATACTCCATTTAGTACTTAAATGTAAATAGTAAGCCTATTCATCTCACCAGAAGTGTTCTGATCATGCCACTACTTGATGTTCTGGGTTTCAGCAGGTGTACTGCTAAACACCAGCTCATGTCCTCTGCTGGCTACATTCTGTTTAATTGCATCACATGGTTGTTGAGATTTCTACCTGGTGTAGGACACCTGTGTTTTGCTTGTCTAGTTTGAACTCCCCTCCCGCCTCCCCCCCTGCCCCTGCCCCAACCTTTCCCAGTATTTGTGTGTGTTATTTTTTTAAATTGTAATCAAAGGCAGAAAGCTTTAAGTGTTGTATTTAAATAGATCAAAATTCAAGGTCTTGGACTGGGTATTTAAGACTGTTAAAATACCCCAAGCATTTTCAAGTTTATGTCTCTAAAATTTAATTTTATAATTCAAAATGCTATGGATTTTCTTAATTTGAAAAATATGGATGAAAAGAGTAATTCCCTTGTCTCAGGCCTGCTTTCTTAACCTAGAGATCAGTTCAGTAAATCCTATGAAGTGCCCCTTAGCACTTTTCCAACATTTTACAGCACTTCATTACTGTAGATAAATGTAGTTATAGTTCACATAATAAGAACACAAAATTCTTGTGCAGGTACTTAATTGAAGCAGATAAATTTTTACGCAGCAATACTTTGTTCCTCCTAAACCTTTAGTAGTCCATGGGTAGTAATATAAGTGGTAGTAGTGTTAGGTGAACTTTTTAAATGAAAATAAAAAATACTGCATTTTGTTTTGTGTTTTCAGTCTCTGACAACAAATGAAATGAGGGAGACTTTTATTCCAAGGAATTATAAAGGGTTAAAAAAACATAGATCTCAATAAAGAAACAACATTTGTAAGTTTTATGGTTAAATCAGCCATTGCTTTGCTGACCAATAAAATGGAAAATGTGTGCTTTTATAGGTTTATAAAAAAGGCAAACTCCAGTTGCATGAAAAATAACTTTCACCGATTGAGTACAGGTGGTGACTTGTTTAAACTCTGAAGATGTAAAGGCTTAGTATGTATGACTGAAAAAGGGAACATGGCACAATAAAAAGTCTTCCTTTCTTTACTCATCAATCCTTTGGGTATTCCATGTCAAATAAATGTTACAACAATTTACAGTAAAAGTATACAGTGGAAGTGCCAACGTTAACACTTCTTAGGATTGGACAAGGTCCAAATTTTTCACACCAATATTTAATGTGAAGTAAAATGTCTTTTCCATTGGAAGTGTCAGCTGTAACATGCTTTCCTATATTTGGCAACATGCTCATGTGAAGTATAAAGTCAAATGCACATGACGTTCTTTTTATTTCAACCATGATAAATTGTGTTCATTTGTTTAAGTGCAAGTGGCAGTTTTAGTGTTCCTACTATAAATTTTGGTTAGCTTCTATTGACATGCTGTATTAAACTTAAGAAAAACAAATTACACTTCACCCATTTTAATTGACTAAATGTGTCAAAAACACAATAAGTATAACACAAAGGGTCAAAGTCTCAGACTTCACCATAATGGGTGTCATGGCAAGGATCCAGCTTTTTGTGCATTTCATTTTTCATAAAGTTTTAGTATGAGGTGTACATTTAACATTCACTTCCACTTCAGATTTGTAGCTAAAAAAAAAAGTCTTGTGTTCTGTTCCCATTGCACTCACTCCTAATATTGTTAAAAGGTTCTGGTATTTTTTTTTAAGAGATAGTACTGATGAATATAGATGAGCCGCTACAAACACAAGATTTCAAAATTGACTTTGGTATTTGAAGGAATGAATTCATGATTTATGTGGTATAAATGGAATTGTGTCAAAACCCATGCTTGAGACCATGGTTAGGAATCCATGAGACCAGTTAGAAAAAAATAGGCAAGTGTGGTTGAGTGCCAGATGAAACTTGGCATGCCTCGTTCCCTGAGGATTTGAATAGAGCCTGTCACTTTTAGTGCATGCATTTCATGCTAAAGAATTGATTTCTGTTTTTGTCTTTGGAGATCTTTACCTGTTTTCTGCATTTTAACAAGTGAAAAATTAAGGAAAACCACTAGTAGATGGTATGGTTATTGGCAAAATGCCCCTAAGCACTGAAATACCTTAATGTATTTTAAGCCGTTTGATTGTCTCAGTGTGGATTAATTCTTACAAATTGTGAACAAGGGATCAGCATTTGTTGCAAGTGCCAGAATACTTTTTAATTCTGCTCTCATTGCTGTGTAAGCCTGTAGCCACTGGAAGGAAGGCTTTTGTTCTCAGCCTGAATCTTTGGCTGGTTTGCTGTAGCAAGGTGGACTGGTCGGAGAACACAGGCTGTGAACAGCACTGGTCCTGCTTGCTCTCGTTTGTTGTGCTGCTGGTGGTGTAAAGACACTCCTCTGACCTGGGCAGTAACACAACCTCACTCTAATGCCAGTGGTAAAAAAAGATGGGTCAAGATATACATTGGCACCATACAGAAATAGAAAGAAAAATTTTCAGCTGCAATGGGTGTGGTTTTAGTCTGCAGTGTTTCCCCACCTTCTGGAAGTTTGATGAGGTGTATGAACTCCATAATTATTAAGAAAGAATTAAGAGGAACTAGAGAAACTGATTGAGCCTAATGGAAACTGTGTGGGGGCAGTATATTTCTACTTCTCTCAAGAGAAGGAAGCAGGTGGGAACAGATCCCTCACACTGAGGGTGGTGCTGGTCTCAGTCCCTTTGAGAAACAGGAATGAGAAGGAGTGCCAGGCTACCAGCCTGACCACTGCAAGGGTGATTATGCACATACGTGCAGAGAGCAAGGGGCTTGAAGGATGTCCAGGAGTGACCTGAACCTTCAACCTGTGGTAGACACCAAATCCTGGACACAAAGTCCAAATCCTGCTGGAAGGACCTCAGTGAGGGAACTGGGCCTCATCAGTTTGAGAGGGCTCATATTTTGTAGCCTTCTCCACTTTTGCTGAACAGTGCTCCTTTATCCACAGTTTTTGCAATTGTATTCTGTTGTAAGCACTTCCACAATGGCTAAGTTATCTCTTAGCATAAATCACATGGAACATTTCTTTACTTTTGAGCTTTTGGTGCAAAAGATTACTCTTTTATTCCAAGGCACCCTGCTGTATCCATTCAACTAGAAAGTATTAATGTGGAAGTCTTCTGTTTCAAGGTAAATTTTATTTGCTTTTGAGGGTTTTATGATCCTGTCACAACTTAAATAACTGGTTTCATAAAGGTATTTTTAGCTACCAGAAAAGTCTATGCATTCCTCAAGGCTGAAAATACATCAGCTGGGATCATATATATACACCATCCCAAAGGGAACTTAAAACTTTCTTCATGATAGACTAAATGACAAAAACTTTCCAAAAGTTATAGTTCAGTAGGTAGGAAACCTTACTAACTCCATCGATATTGTCAACAAAACAGGCAGTGCTGTCTGTAGCTCCATTTTCATGCTGCTTTTAATGTAGAATCACAGAATATGCTGTTTTCAATATGAATTTGTGAAGCTAACCACTGAATTCTTGTTTTTGCTGTTTTTCTCCCCTCCCTCCTCTTTTGCGAATTTGCTTTATCACAAAAAAACCAAAAAGAAAAAAGAAAAAAGGTTATTGAAAATCCCTCCTGTACCCAGCCTATATAGCCTTAAAATTTGCAAAAGGAAAATATTGCATCTGCTGCTTGGAAAGTGCCTTTTACTAGATCTCTTGTGATATGCCTAAACTTGGCCAAGCTAAACACATTCAACACCTTCCACTGTAGTAACAGAATCAAAGATACACTGTCGGCTGGGATCCCCCTTAGAGTTTAGCAGCTCATTTGCTGAGTATTTCCTTGGGGCTGAGTGTGCTCCAGGCCAGAGCTGGCAGGCTGACAGCTTTCCCTGGAACTCCAAATTTTGGCTACTGTGGGACAATGTGAGTATGGGGACTGAAGGCAGAGATTCCCTCACTAGTTTTCCTTCTGTTCATGCTTAGGCAGTATAAAGAAAAAAGAAGAAATTCATTATAATGAAAAGGAGAACCCATCTCGGTGTAATAGACTGCAAAGATACAGAGGGCAGGACAGGGACATGATACTGTAAAGAAAACTTTTGTTTTCACTATATAGTTAAATTATTTAATAATGCACAAGCCAAAAAAAAGCCAAAATAAGCATTTGTGCAGGGCAATTGAATTGTGGTGATTCGTATTTTCTGGTGCTTTACCTTGCTTTAAGTATTCCTTTAAAGTTGTGTGTGTGTTTTATATTTTATTTTATTGTGGATAGAATACACATAAAACTTGTCTTTTATTGCAATAACAATAATAATAATGGTACATAATTATTAGATAACATAGTTATTATATCACAAAATTATAATATCGCAATAAATAATGTGATAATTAAGCTTTTGACTGGTATAGGATTCATGGGCTGCAGCAGACTTTCATAAATTTGACCAGAAGATTACTATAGGTCAGAAAGATACAATTACCTGAAATATCATCCTCATCTTACAGTAGGAAAACAATTATTAAAATCAGTGATTATTTCTTTCAAAACACCAGCTGAAGTGTATTTGTCTCAAATGCTGCTTTGCAGAAAGTTTACTTTATTTCTGCCTTCTAAATTCAAAAATAGCACATGTATGCAATTTCATAGTAATGATTTTTTATCATCTCAACCTTTGAAAATCTCAGCCTAGAACTACAAATAGGATACCTTAAATGTTTTGAAAATCTTAAGAATCCAGTTTTATTTGTTCATTGAATAGCAGATTACCAATTTTGTGGAAAATTGATGATGTATATATAACTATTTCCTTTGAAACAGTCCTGGCTTTCTGGTCCTCTTAGTATCAAAAACACTACCTTACAGAAGTCTCTGCCCTTCAATAAAGCACAGTACCACAAAAAACTATGTTATCAGATTACAGCAAAGAAGTGCCAGGGAGATAAGCAGGTTCACACAATCCAACTCAGAGAGAAACATTGGTGTTTCAAATGCTCAAAAAATTATTCTGACAACCCAGAGTGAAAGAATCATGACAAATATTTGATGCTGCTTTAGTGCTCCCTGACACTGATAATACAGACTTCCACAGCCCTCCTTCACCTCAAGGTTAAAGGCAAAACCCTTATTGATTTGATTGAAGTTGAAGCCCTGCTGTTTTCAATATAACATCATTGAAAATATTCTGTGTTGTAATCTAGATGCTTTTAGGTGATTTGTCTCCTGAGTTTTCTGTAAGACATACTGTGAGAAACACTCCACTGTACTTCTTTTCAAGACTGTGAATCTGTATTACACACACAACTCATCTTGTCATTCTTCTGCATTGTCTGTTAGAGCACAGCTTATTTCTGTTATTTACTAAGTAATGTCAGTCAACCTTGACGTTCTTGGTGGCTCCATACCATTCTTGGCTCCATACCAGTCCTTACTGCTAAAGCTTGTTCATCATGGTAAGGTAAATTTTGCAGGTTCCTCGTATAATTATCAACTGATTTCAACTGAGTTTTTTTATCCTATAACATCCTTTTTATTGTTTCTACATACAGTCTAGCAAAGGTTTAAAGCGCCTTCACTTTCACATACATACAAACAAACACTGCTCTGACCATAATTGAAAGGTAGCATCTTTATATACATTTTGGTGTGAGTATAGAAATTATTTCTTATCATATCCATCCATTCTTGCCTGTTTTGAATCTTGTTATTACGGGCCAAGAACTGACCTTGATACCAGCTATAAAAATGTACATACTTCTTTTCCTGCCAATAACATTCAATTATACAACTTTAGTTTCCAGAAAATAAATAAAGCTTTCTGTTCATCTAGAAAATATTCTCCCAAGTAATTGATAGAATATTCAGGAGATTTTTTATAGTCAGATGATCCGTATAATACCCTTTTGTTAGATTAAGAATGTGTCTTTTATAGTGTTGATTTTCTTTTCTCCTTTAATACATGGAATCAGAGGATATATCTACATTTTGTATTTAAATACAGTAAACCTTGTCTATAAACGCTGGATAAACTATACAAAATGTTGATTTTTCCTTCCTCGATAACTGCATAAAATATTTTAAAATTTAGAAAGTTAATAACTTTTGTGTTTTCAGTAGAATAAGTATCACAAGAGTGCTAAAACTAACTAGATGCCAAACTTATCAAAGGTGCACATAAGATGAAATATGAAAATTTCTTCAGCTATGAGTTCTGAAACAAGCAAATGGAGGCTGCTTATGGTGTCACGGCACAGCAGAAACAGCTACATTCCTTCTGGCTGCTGGAGGGGTGCTATCCACATCTCTATTTAAAGTTGCTGATGCACTGGAGAATTTGGACAGGTAAATGCAGGAATACTGCTTGTGTCTTCATGGCAGCATGGGCTACAGCCCCTTTGGAAATTTGTCAAAAATATATTTTTGCAATGCACCTGCATGGCCTTACTGGGATGTGTCTGAGATTTAGCAGGGATTGGTAGATAGAAAGAGGCTACTCCAAATCCCTGAACCTCTTCCACATTTCTGGAAAACTCTCTTTTTTTCAAGAAGCTTACACCACTAAAACCCCAAACACACATCAATAGTAATGGATGATCTTTATTGGCTGAAATAGTCAACCTATAGTAGGAACCACTTCAAGATCTTTGAAGTATGAGAAGCTCTTTTTAATGAGCATTTATATTAGATTGCTAAGTGATTTATTATAGAAAGAAGATTCAATTTTTTTTCTCATTGTATATTTTCTCATTATTATTATCAACTTCTACAATACTGCTGTTGTTGCCAGTACTGAACAACATGGACAGAGACAATTCTTGCCCCCAAAAATTAACTAGAATGAACTGAAAACATTTTTCTCCTTGGAACATTTGCCATGTAGAGGCAGTTAATGAAGTTTGGAGGTATTTATTACTGGAAGCTGACAGGTTTGATAAGCTATGACTATGGAAGAGCGGTAGGTGTGGTTGAGCTAATTCACAGATGTGCCCACACCTTGTGGCAGTGTTCTCAGCAGACAGCTCCCATACTATTGCCTGGAAAGTGCACATCAGACCTTGCAGGTTGGAAGCATTGGTATGGATGGAGGACCCATAAGTTAGTGTACTCCACATCCAGGAGCACAGGATATACTTTTCAAGTCACACAACTGCAGTTCCTTTGCTCTTGGAAGACTAATGTGGTTTAATAGAGCAACATATAGAATTCCCAAAGCCAGCTCATTTGGGTATGGCTACTAGACATTGCTGTGGAGAATAAGACATCAAAAATGTCTGTGGGAATGCTCTGGTGGAAACCAAGGTTCCTGTGCCAAGAATTTGATCTTCTCACATATAATGGTCATTTGCTCACAATTTTCATATGTTCAACAGCCGAGCCAAGATATTTATTAATTAAATAATTTATTTTTTTAACTGTACCATATGTCAGAAAGTACAAAGAAACCGTCAAACTCTTCTTCAATAAAATAAAACTTCTAGACTAAAGAGGAGGACTTGTCCGCCAGATAAAAGCAGTGTGATAACCCAGTTTACAATAGAAATGAATACATATTAGATGGGGTGGTGGCTTAGACTACATATTCAGTGTTGCAGGTTCTTTATCTCACTGAAAGCTATCCAGGACCTGAAAGCTTTTGGACAACATCTGGCACAGTGCCACAAAATTTCAGTTTTGATAAACTACTGTCTTTCTATATAAAACAAGGTTTCTTTGGAAAATTCCTGACTTACTAGGTTCATCTTAACAGATGCTGACAATATGGTTCAAACATACGGGTTATATAGGAAGACAGAGCAAATTTCAATTTGTATTTGGACTCCAATCCTACACTAAGAAATGTGTAGCCTCATTCCTATGCCCTGGAGAAGCCTTGATGTGGGATACGGGTCATGGCCATGGTCACTTATGATTGAAATTCTTCCCAGAAGAAATTTGTTGGGGTCTTGGCATAATTCTGCCATCACATTCTCACCTCTGCAGTGTGAGCAAAGGTATTCAGTGTGTGCCTTTTACCATATCTGTCCATGATGCAGACATGACAGTGTAACTGGAAAGTTGCAGGCCAGATGTATGGTTCTTTAGCTTTCTTTTTGGGATATTTGGCAGAGCTTCAGTGATGTAACAGTGAAGCCTTCTAAACCTTGATGCACTTGACAGACCAGGACTAATTGTTTCCTTTAAATCTGTGGCTGAATATCATTGTTGGCTTTGAAAATTCCAAGAAATATAATTTCACTTTAGATCATTATAAATTTATAAGCTGATGTACAGTGTAGGACTCATCTCATGGGAAATGAGCATAAACCTATTATATTTTCATTAACAATCTCTTTTCACCATTGACTTAATCCACATTTACTGTTGAATTTGACTACATGTTATAAAGCACCATAAAACAAAATTAGGTATGTATCAAAGTAACCATTTTCCTGGTCATGAAATTACTCATTTTCTTGGTTTAAAATCTTGAGTTTTTTCTATCTAACTCAAACAAAGTTAACCTGTGTGTTTACCGTCATTGACCTGAGAGGCAATATAGCAATTTCTTTTCTTTATTTTTTTTGTCTTTCCATTAATGTCTCTTTACTACAAGAAAAGAAAAAAATAATAGAAGAAAAGAGGACTGGAAAGGAAAATGGAAAAAAAATTATTTTAATAACTTTACTATATTAATTTGATCTGAAAGTGTTTTTTTTATGTTCTACACCTTTCTTTTAGTTTGACTGTGTAATACTTAAACATGCAGACTCCCCTCCAGAACTCAAGTCTACAAAATACACAAAAAAATACCAATCCATAGAGTGCAACCCACTTCCATGACCCTATTTTAGAGATGTGGAATGATTAGTGGTTGGGGAAGAAGTGGTTAGGAAGGCGTTAAAATTGACATGCATAGGGTTTTGGAATAAAACCATATTTTAGAGTATGATGTGGATATTTTCATCACTGTTACCTAGATGATTATTCTGAAATCTGCAATTCCTTACTGTCACAGTCGTAGCTTCTGTGTTTTTTGAATAAGACAAAATAGTCTATGGAAATTTCAGGCTACTTATTATGTATGTTGTCTACTGGTCATATAGTTTGTCTGCATTTTAAAAATATTATTTTTAAAAATTATTACTTCTGTTAAACCATTAGCACAGGAAGTCTGCTATGTGAAAATAAGCTCAGTGATCAGCATTAAGTAAATGAAATGTGTTATATTTCACATAGTCCTCAGATAGTTGACTGGCATCTCATAGCATCTGCAGTTGCAAAAGTCTAACAAGAGCCTAATGTCAGCATTACAGTTTTGCAAACAACACTTCAGCTTGCTCAGCTGCACCAGTTGTCTGGCAAAAATCAAGTCTGATCATATTTATCACTATTTAAAAAAATTTTCTGAATAGTCTCTGCAACATAGAATGACACCATTGTACAGAATATTTTGCATCCACCAATGCACCAGGAGAGAAACTATGGATAAGAGAAGTGCATAATTGCAAGGGAGAGATTGTATACATGAAAAGCATTGTACCTTTTTTGTGACTGTTCAAAATGGATATAAAATGATCAAAAAAGAAGCAAAATGTTGGCAAGTTCTCTATGTAGCAACTTGCTTTTACCTACTTTGAAAGTAATACTGTGTAAAAGCACAGAGGAAAAAAGGGGAAAGGTCTTGGAAGTTATATTGATAAACTACGTGTGGATCCCACAGCTGGCATAAAATATCTTGTTTGGGCTGTAAAATTATATTAGCATGTCATGTTATCTTCATAAATTGTTCCAACACATAAGGTGGGTAGTGTCCCCCTGAATCCCAAGACTCATTACCATTTCTGCTCGCTCTTACCATTCATCAGCCTCTTTGTCATACAGAGCAGGCGTGCGGTTGGGGCCGGAGCATTATGATTCTGGAGGGGTAGATACTGAGTGAGTTATTAGCTGTGGCAGACAGCCCTGTTCCCAAACACTCCTGAGAAGGTTCTTCACTTAGGGAAGCAACAATTACAATGGCATTCCCAACCTGGGGAATGCCAGAAAGTTCTAAATAGAGCCTGTGGGTTTCAGTTTTCCCTTTACAATGACTTTGATTAGACATTAATCATGATTTCCAGAGCTTTCCAAAGTTCACAAAAAAAGTTCAAACATTTAGGAAATTCACAAGAATTTGTATTCCACTAAAGCAATCCAATTTAAATGTTATTCTCATTTGTAATAAAGCTGCACATTCTGTTTCTGTGTGTAAAGCTATAATCTGCAACCCCAAGCAACTAAGAATTTGTGTGTCTGGCAAAATTTGAGACATAAAGGAAACCTGTAAATTAACACATGAATTATATTGTTTTTCAGACTTGTATAAGCTTAGAAGCATCAGACCATTTTCCTTTTAATTTTTTTTAATGTTTCACAAATTTACACATTTAAAAATAACTATATTTTAGGCTTATTGTCTGCTTGCTCTAATGATGAACACTGCATTTATTTAAAATAGAACTATTCCTTTGTCTTACTATTTGGAGACACGGACAATGAAACACCTTTCCAGGCAACTAATGCCAGATTAAAAATCAATTTGATATTATTTAAAAGTGATGTTAACTGATTTTGATACATAAAGCCTGAGTGATCCAGGTATGTGCCTATCTTATTTTCAAATGACTTAGGAAGTAAATCAGTTTTAGCAGGAAATTAACTAACGTTTGCCTTTCATAATGTTAAGATTTAAAACCCCTATTTGTTGTTTAAGAATTCACTGATCTGGCATGATGAAATGACATTTACTTTTAGTCAAATCAGGTTTTCTGTTTGTTTCCCTACAGCACTAAATCTTGAAGAACTAACACAGGTGAAAACCTTCTGTTTTCTATTTAATACACTACACATTTTCAACAGCAAGGTGAGACCTTGGAGCAGGAGCACCCCATAGGAATTTTTCATTAAAAAACCTTTGATTTAATATTTTCAGAACAGTGCTTAAATTATGTATTCATTCTTACATTCTATTCTTTTAACTGAAGTTCTAATTTAAACTACTTAAATTGGTTTGCTGTTTAGATTATCAGTATAGGTTATATATAGATGGGAAAATACTCAAGAAATGTTATGATAAAAAGAAGAATGGCAGCTTAAAAAGAAAATATGGGTCAGTTTGTGAGATTGTATCCTAAAAGGCATTCTCCTTCATAGGAAAGGAAATCTCTGCATCAACTTTGATACATAACTCTTGGTAGAGTACATATAAATTGGTCATTTTCAGAGCACATCATACATCACACAACTGGGGGTTTCATAGCCATTTTTACATATTTCAAATCTAATTTTGGTCTTCTTCCACTTACAAACAAAGACAAAAGAAATACCTACATTTAAAACTGTTTCCCACATTTTATTCTGCTGAGCTATGAAGTTTGAGAGTAGGAGTGAGTAGAAAGAAGTTCAGATGCTCATGAAAAATATTTTCTGTTTCACAACTGAGGAAAGGCTTGCACTGATGCTTATAATTAATATGAAGGAATTTTACATGAAAAAAACATGCAATGATCTGTCTTGAAAAATACAATCCCAGTTTTGTCTCAAAAGCTAGTATGAGTCTGGTAATTGTGTTCTTCCACTGTTTTTCTTGCCTCCTCCAGTAAGTGTCATGGGCAGTATGCTGTGCTTCACTCTGTTAGTCCTGGTGACAAGCACTTTTGGAGACAGAGCAAACTATTCTGCATGTATTTCTCCTCCTGTCCTGGCAGTGACAGCATGGAATCCTTGATGTCAGCCTTTCTACTGATGCTGCAGACCTGGCTACAGGTAACTCTCCAGGGAATTCTAGGTAACTCTCTACATTAAGTGTTAAATCTTTAGTGATAACTGGTATTCCTAGAGCCCAAACATTGCAGATAGTGGATAATATGGGCTCTTGCTTCCTAGGTGCAATTTTTCAATCACACTAATTTTGTTAACCTTAGGAACTGTTACATATTATTTAAATATTTTTATCCTGTTACTTTTTTGCCATCAAAGTACTTTACTGTGTTTTACAAAATACTTGGAATAGTCTCTTTCAAAGCTAAACTCTATAATCTCATTAGAAGGAAACAAATCTCTCTCACTCTCTTCATATTGGATTATGTCAAAGATTAGCTTCGATTTAAGCAATGTTGTACAAAGTTTTGCAAAGGATTTTCTTTTTAAACTACAACCATATGTTTTACTCCATTGAAACAGCTTACATATTGAGTATATGAGATTGATTGATGACATTTGCTCCAGTCTTTTCATTAGTCATTTATTCATTTAAGGTTAGGTTGAGGATGTTTATTAAATGATTAGCAAAGCAACTCATTGATCATTGTTCCATGTTTCTGGCTAGAAGCAACTGAAGAGCAATTATTTTGAACAAAATGTATACTAGATTGTTATAAGTACACAGGGCTATTAGTTATTGTTCTGCAACTTTTTAATCTTAAATACTTATAACAGATACATTACTGTTTCCCCTAAAAAAGACCCCAAACAAGGCTATAGAATGAAGAGTCACTGGCCCAATGACAGCCCAATCCTCTGCCTCACACTCACCAAAACTGATTATAGTATATAGCATCCTAATTTCCATTGCTCCTCATTGGCACACAGCTGAATATTTAGATGCCTTCTTTCTATTAAACACTCTTGAGGAAATGGATCCAGGGTGCTGAAGAGCTTGGCTTGCCTCTCAAAGCTGTAGCATCCCACTTGATGCTCTCCCTCTGTTTCTCAGCAATTAAGCTTTGTCTGTCTTTGGTGATGTTTTCAGTAGACTGGAGCTTGGTCTTTCCTGTCAGACTGCCCGAGACAACAAAATTCCTTTTTCCAGGAAGGAAGAGCAATGCAAGGAGCTGTTATTTTCAGGTCACGTGCTTTCTCTGATTCTGGCCTTTCACTAAGGAAAAATAGTTGAGAAAGCAGTAGATATGATACAGATTTACTATGATAAAATTTTTGACATGGTCTCAAGTGGTGTTCTAAAAGCAGTTAAACTTGGAGGAACTGAAACTGTTGTCAGGTGGGTGAATTATAAGTGAACTTTCCTGTGTGAATATTCATCAGACTAGTCTTGGTTTGTTTGAAGAGTTTAGAGTTGCAGAGTTCTGCTGACCAGAGTTGAGAGCCAGGGACCAGCTTTGAAATCAACCTTGTCCAGTGCTTTGGGTGACTTCAGGGTGGTTGTAGGCTGACATAGGCAAAGAGTTTGGAAAGTCTCATCCTGTTGTTAGAAGGTAATGGACAAAAACTACACCCCTTGTAGACAACTGTGTGTTGTGTTTGATGGGACTGCCAAATAATGTGCTTTTCAGAGTGTTTCAAGGACTTTAGAATAAATACAGCCTTGTATAGTGTACATTGGGGAAGTTCAAAGTTGGCACACAGGACTGCTAGGTGATACCTGAGGGTACTTCAGCAGGAGAAGCATGTGCTCAGGTGGCCATTAACAGTGTGTTTGTTGCCTAAAGACCAGTCTCTGCAGAGGACAGACTATTATATCATGGGTTTCATAGGACAGGCTCCAAATGTTAAAGAAATAATATTACAATGGGCATTATTCCTTTCATTTCACATGTAGCTTATCCACCTCATAATAGCATTTGCATGAAATACAGTATGAAGTGCATATACACTCCCTACAAATCTAAAGACCAGACTAATTTACGTCAGAGGAATTTTGCATTTCTTTTCAGAACAAATAGAGTTTTATTGTAAATTATATTGGGACCTTAAATAGTTTCATACAAGAGTAGCTACTGCCCACTAGAAAATAAATTTGAGGAATAAATTGCTTTATCCATGTCTATTAAAATTATTTAATACATATTTATCCATGTAGAGGTTATATCTGATAGTTAATGCATGTAAATAATGCTGAAAATAAGAAAAAAATGGTACAGTGAAGGAGTGCCAAATATTTAGTCTATCTGCTCTAAACAAGCAAATGTAGTTGCAGAATTTGCATATAGAACAATGTACATTTTGATGTTTTGTAAAACTCATTTACAGTCTTTATAAGACTTGTGATTTTGTGATCCAAAGAAAATAAAGGCATAGTAGATTCTGATGCACTGAAGGGAGCATACAAATTTTACATTTTAAATTACTTCTAAGTAGCCTGTTAGTTTATTGAGGAACATTTAAGGATGGAGGAAATGAATAAGCATGAAATACAGCTGGTGTATTAAAAGGGAACCTACATGACAACTGCCAAATACCCTGCAGCAAAGAGGTTTAATAAAACAAATAGAAAAAACCACCGGGATGTTTTTTTATTGCAGCATTACCGAAGTGTAATAAAGAAATCAAACATACAACAACCAAAGTAAACTAAAAAGCTTATCCTACATTATTGGACTGTTAATAAATCCTACTGATGGCTCACTGTTAAATGCAAATGGATCTATGAGCAGTAAGTTACAAATACGAAAACTCATCCAAAATTATTAGTAGATCCTATTGAAGATAATGTCTTCCAGGAAGTAAAATGTTGGGGGAAAAAAGTCAAACTAATTTGATGTCCTATTTGATGCAGCTGCTGGGGAACTTAAACAGCACACTAGACCTGGGGTTTACTACTCTGTGAGGACTTCACCACCACCAATAAACTGGGTGTGAATTCTGGGCGATGGCTTCTAATCAATGCAGTATTACTCCCTACATCATTAAGGGCTTGACCCAGGTGAATGCAGCCTCCATGGCTGCCAGACCGCACTAAATTAAAAAGGAAAATAAACTCCATGAGCCACTTGGGATCTGCAGCTACAGAAGCTTCTTGTGACTCCAAGAGCAGTATTTCCCATGGTGACCACAGAATACTGAATGGAGAATGAGAAGTCACCAGCTTGGCTGCAGTCTGAACCTGCTCATGTGAGTGCTGGGCTGTACCCAGAGCACAAGATTTTCAGAGTGCTATTATGGGTCCACAGTTCATGCAGTCAGAGTAAAGTGTGACTTTATAACATGGTTGTGACTTGTGTAGTCACACAATAAATGAACAGCAGAGTTGAAAATAGAACTTGCTAACTCCTGCTTCCTAATCCCATCCTTCAATCAGTAAAATAAAATGAAAAAAGCCCTCTCTATATAAGTACTGACCAAATCCATTTGTGTTCCAGTATAACCCCATTGTTCTAGAGTATCAGGAAATCTTATAATCCATGGCACATATATAGTTTATAAATTTAAAAATTTGGTTGACATTCAATCCTTTCCAGGATTTGAACTCAATTCAAATACATTTTCACAAATGTCTCTGCCTGAGACTTTTATAGAATGCTCATAGCTACAGGTTCGGCCAATAAAGATGCATTTCTGTGTTAAACAAAGTTGTCTTCCCTATTAAAATTGACAGCCAGGTCCAAATGTTCTATAAAATAATGGAAAGGGTCATTGCAAACAGAGCTGCTGTGGATCCCAGAGTTCTCATAATCCTTTGGAGTGTGCTTTCATACTAAATTCATGGGACCCTTTCAAAAAATATTGCTGTGCAGTTCAATCTTACCTCTCACTTACGCAGAGTGGAAAACGCAGCCAAACACAGATTTTGACCACATTTGCTTATACAGGATTCCAAATATGTGCAGTGGATTGCTTACTACTTTGAGAAGGAAGAAAACTACTTTTCTGTTAGGATTGCTTGGGAGTTTGTATTCAGTCTGATTCAGTATTTCTTGATAGTCAGCGTTGTCTCGTCTGCCTTCTACTACTTCACTGTTTTTTTCTTTTCTCAACAGCTAAGCTCAATTTCTCCCTCCTTCTGATCTAATGTGGAAGGTCATCTATTTCTATTAGTAGAGGTTTTGAGAAAAGTTTGGAGCATTTTTCATTTATAAGGGAAACTAACCACTGTCAATCTTACTTAGAAACCTCTGATGACTGTCCTTTTTTTTTTTTTCCTGAACATTATACATACATGGTAAATTGGCTATTTGCAGTGTTACCTGACCAGCTTTCCTGACATTTTGCTAGCAGTAGAACATGTCCAAGATTTCACTCATGGCTGCAGTTTGTGTGTTGTTCTGGAAGTTATATTAGTCCTTTTCATTTGAAGAGCTAGGATTCATTTTACAGGGCATTGTTGTCACAGGCTATGACAAAAAATATAAGGTATTACAAGAATATACTTGAGTAATCAGTGATAGTCTCCTGCATTTTTCCAAATAGGGGCAATCAATACAATAGCCACTCTAAAGCAGACAGCTCAGTAGTTCATTTGACCATGCACACATCTAGTCTAATTAAAATATATCAGAACTTTAATACTTTGGGCAAGAATATTTTTATTATCTGCACTGACCACTTAATATGCTGTGCTCATATTGGCTCTTGCAGACCAGATGGAAGTAGGTTCCAGCATCAGTTGGAACTGCAGCTGCCACAGAAAGTTGCACTTTTCCCCCTGAGCCAATTCTAAAGTATGAGCTCCAGGATGATATTAAAAGCAGTATACTTAAATAAAGGTCACATAATTTATCTAAAAGGATAAACATGTCTAAAATCCATGTTGCCATCCATACTTGTGTCTTCTTTTTCCTGAGGGTTCATAGACTTCTTTGTTACAATTAATGGTGACATTCCACTTGGAGTTTCTCAATAGCCTAATACTCTTTTAATCCAACTTATTGCAATGTAATCTTTCCCTAGGCTTGGCTAAGCAGGGAGTGCAGCTTTGGTAAGAATATCCTTTGTGCTTATTGCTATTCTAAGCAAAGGCAGTCAGGTGCAGGACATGGCCCTGTCAGCTACTGCTTCCATCATGCTACTTGTTCTCTCTATGCCACTTTGCTTACACTTGAAATAGTGCTATGGTCTCTTTCTGCTTCTTCACCTTTTCAAAAAGAGAGATATGGATGATCATTTTTCTCACCAATATGGAAAGAATTCAGCCTGGACTTGCCTGCGTCTTGTGCTCTTGAATGCTAACAAGCCCAGAAATCCCTTCAGTTTCTTTTTCCTAGATCTATTCTTAAGCTGCTGAGTTAACTGTTTTTCAACAGAAAAAGAATCTGAGTTACCTTTGCCATTTCTTTATTGTTGTCATGAAGATTGTACATCTTAATTCAGTCTACTTGCTTTTTGTCATTTTTTTGCCATTGGTTTTTTGATGGTGATTTTCTTTGCTGCTGATACTGAAACATTTGGGATAATTCTGTTTCCTCCACTGCCTGTGACTAGTTTTCCTCTCTATAACCTCTCAGCTGAGCTTTCAAATATATTTATTTCCCCAGAAGAATGGCTCCAAAATTCCTTACCCTCTTCTTCCAGTGTAAAACCATTCTCCACCATCTTAGATAATCAGGAGCCTATAGCAGTCCAGACATATTAAAAATTAGTGATTTATTGTAGCCAATGTGATGTGGTTATAGTATTTTAGCAGCTAGAGTATTTCTTCTGTGTACTAAATATAAGGAAGGCCTATTGTGTTCAATGTGGGAAAGCAAATAATTTTTAAAATGTGATTGATTGTGTAAGTGTGGATCTTTTAAGTACATGTGGCAAAGCCTATGCTTTGGGAATGGCACTTACTGCTCCCTCAGCATGAGTCTAGAGAGTAAACAAAAAGTTAAAATACAGCTGATGGTCTCCCTGGCATTCATTAACATAGCATAGAAAGCAGAAACTAGCCACATTTTATATAAAAAGGCTCTAGAAATCTGTGTCTACTTACATTAACATTAGCCAGTTGGTGGGTGCCAACTATGCACATAACAGGTTTTATTTATAGGTCTATATAGTAGTCAAAAACATTCTATCACGGAAATGTGCTATTCATTAATTCATATTTTGCTCTGCCTTACTTTACTTCTTGAACCCATCCAGGTGTTTTTTTAAACTGGGAGTAATTCAATACCAAACAGCATTCATATTCACCCTATTTTTCAATTCCATGTAACTAAATATTTCTCATAATTTTGTCTATTTTTTTACCCTTAATTAGCTCATATATATTGCAAACTAGAGTTTCCCTGTGTTTTTATAACAAAATTCCACACAATGGTAAAAAATAAAGGTGGAATAAATGGTCAGCTTACTGAACAGAGTATTTGACATTAACTTTTTCTTATATATATGTTCTTTATATCAACGAGAATGGCAAAGAGTGCTTTAGATATATGCTTCTGGAGCCCAATTTGTTTTTAAGTGTTCATTTAAAATGTTTAAAATGTTCATTTTAGCCTACTGTTTCAAAGCTCTGTATGAGATCTAGTCACACATTGCAGAACATAGATCATATCAAATGACCTCAACAAATCCAGCAACATGGAATGTATATGTGTTCTCACTAAAAGAGCTTTATAGGTTTCCATGACTTAACCTATGAGGTTTAAGGGGGTTTAAGGAGGAAAAACAAACCCCTTTTCTTGTTAGTTCTTTTTATCTTAAATGTGAATGTGAGCTTGGCATAATCTAATTTTAATCATGAAGAAAAATTAAAACAAATTTAAACCAGTAACAATATATCAACACTAAAATGCTGTCAATTATTGCTTATTACCATATTTGTCATGTACATTGGTCATATAGATCATTTATGAATAGCCATAAAGCAACTTCTTCCAATTGCAAGGCATATAACCTTTGCCATTCAGAAATGTATGTAAATACTGGTGTTAAAGCTACTTCTGAAACACCACCACTGGAGAGCAAGAGAGAAATCTTGCTGCCGTTAGACACAAGACTTCAGCCTCTGAAGAAAAATAACTTCTTATAATTACATTTGATAAAGGGAAAAATGTCAACATTGTAAATGATTTCTGCTGGGGAGCAGAGTGTTAAATTGGGGTCAAAGGCTTTTGAAGAAAATTTACAAATTTTTGCTAACATCCTTGAAATAAAAAGCTATTTTTAAGCCTTACTTGCAGGGTAAGTCAATTGTTTCCTGTTAGATATTTTTACTTTCTTTAAATTCATGTTTGAATTAAATTTACTTTCTTTTAATATATTTGTTTTATTTTTTAAAACTAATGACCATACTGTCACACGTCTTCTACATGTTTCAGTTCTGAGATATAGACAGATTGAAAAATTTTGGTTTTCTTCTTCTGTGGAAACTATAAATTTTCAACCACTTACGATATCCTTTCTGAGGTTTACAGCCCCAGGTAAACACGTCCTGCTTTGTGGAATAACACAACATTTTAGAAGGGTTTCAGGTATAGCAAACTTTTCTTGATCTTCTCTACAGACTTTCCAGAAGGATTTCAGAGTGTGCAACTAGGCATTTGGAAGGATGAACAGAACAATTTCAATTCTGCAAAATCCTGTCTAAAAACTTGAATGTTGTGTTTCACAACTTGACTTTTAGAAGCTTCCAGGAGCCGTATCCCCTATCTGTCTTGTGTTCTGTATGATTATTAAGGCAAGAATAATTAAAAAAAAATCAGTCTGATTCTAACAGTTTCTATTTCCCCAGGATGTGTGAGATTCAAGGGCTCATCTCTTCAGAGCTACCCAGCTGTAGAGAAGTCATGTTAAAGTGATCCTGTTCCTTAGCTCAGAGTTTCTAGATAGGAAGGCTGCAGCTGCTCATGTATTTGTAAAAGAAAAAAAATCAGGGTCATATTCTACAAAATGAGGCTAGTTAAGTCTGAAGGACGTATTGATCAGACTGTGGGACAGTTGAAGAAAGCCAGAGCATTTAGATAGAAACATTGCCTTGGGTGAAACCTTCTTATTGGAAACTTTACCCTGACTTTATCAGCTGCCTGAAGTCCTGAATTAAGGACCCTTTGCTACTTCACTGAAAACCAGACTTTCTTCAACAGCATTTCCTGATAAATAATAGTGGTTATAGTAATTTGCCAAACACTGACTTTACGAGTCATGAAAAGCATTTGGGTCTAGCATGCAATTTAGGCAGAGATTAGGTTTCTATATTCAAAACAATCACCCTTAATCATTACACATCCTACATTTTGCTATTATTCATGTCTACATGGATCATAACCTTAGTCAAATTGAGCCTATCTCTAAAACAGTTTAGGACATCTGGAAGTCCCTTGAGAGGTCTGGTGTCTTACACACTGGCAGAGGAATCCCAAAACACTTTGTCAGCAGCAGCAAGTTTAGCACAAAGCAGAGCACCAGAACTACTTTCACTAAATAAAGTAATTTTAGAAAAGATTAACCCTTCACTGTTTGCATGATTAGTTACTGCTAGTTAGGGATTAAAGCATTTTCCCAGGAAGAGGGAGGCTTGATTTCGGCTCCCTTACTCACCCCAAGACATCCAGACTTCCTTCTGTCAGGAGAAAGGGAAAACCATGGCTGCAGTGTAAAAAGAATTACATACCCCTGGTGCAGAATTGTGCCAAAGATGCCATGAGTTAGAAACAAAACCAACAGCAAATGCATCCCTTTTAGGGCATATTAATGAAAGGGGAGCTACCTACTGATAGTGATTCTTGTCTTTAGACAGTGTTATTATCCAAGACAATTTTTGAAAGGGAAAATAGTTCTGCTTGCTGCTGAGGCTATTGCTAATCACAGTCTGCAGTTGTTTAGTCAACACTGAACACTGAGGACATATCCAGAATTTGCATCAGTGTTTCCTCTTCCAGTAGGAGTGTGGTCCTACATATATGCAAAAGGACAAAATAGCTTTTCGCACAGAAAGAACTTAAAAAAAGAGTATTTTTTCTATCTCTGTTTACATGCTGTGTGTAATTTTGATTCTGATGGACGAAGAGAGATGTGCCTTGCAGTCTACATATATCTAGAATTTTTCTGGAAGGTTTTTAATACCAAATTAGCAAGTCCTTGAGGATACATGTGTAACTACTGAATTTTAAATAAAATCAGAATCTGGTTTCCCATATTACTTTGTGGTATCCTTTTGTGAAGACAGACATATAAAATGAAGATGATGATAAAGTGGATGAATCTTCTGGAAGCTGGTCAAACTCTGTCTTCAATAACAGTGATTCATGTACACACAGAACATCTGTATAAGTTGGTTACACTGCTCTCTGTGTTTTGCCTGATGTTCCTCAATAACATTTACTGGCAATGCTGAATCATCCGTAACATACGTGTAAACAGTTAAGCTGCAGGTGTTTTTCAGGTTCTACCACACTGAGATTCTGAGGACTCCCCCAATTTAATTTCTGATTGTTTACAGTCTCCTGCTGTGCCTGCAATATGCTTGAATTGTACTTAAAACACATAAATCTGCCTTCAAAGGCTGCTTGGGAGGCAGAAGTGTGGCTAGGGAATTTTAAATGGAGGGACAAGCAATGGCTACAAAGAGTTCAGTTTTTAGTAGTAGGTGTTGCAGTTTGTTCCAATTACAGCACATACTAGAGTGTGAAATGTTCATGCCAATCTAGTAAAGAGAAAAAGTACACGCAATGCTGAAATTAACACCTTTGTAATTACAGACAAGCTCCTTTACTACTATCCAGCAAGTGCAGCTCAGGCAGGTTTAGAGAAATGCAAGCATAATGGGTTGTGGATGAGAAAATGTTACTTCTTTTTTCAATCTGACTTGATGATTGGAACCTTCTTTGTCAGTCAGATAAATGTTTGTATTTCTGAGGAGAAGAATATAAGAGTCTACTACATCTCAGTGCGTACTACATCTATATTTACCTCACCAAAAGCAAGACACAAAAAGGGGCTTTTTTTACCTTTTGTTTCCCTCACATACCATTAAAATCACAAAACTATATATTTGGCATTCTTAAACTTAATTTATAGTACTTTTTGCAAATCAAGCCAGTAACAGACCATCACAGAGACAAACATGCCTTTTATTTGCATTAAGTGAACTGTCTCAGACTCATAGGAAAATGAACAGCTGGATAACGCCCAATAATCCTGGTCCCTTACTATTCCCACACATTCTTAGTGACTCATCCAGGAAAATATCACTGAGTGTGTCTTTTAATTTTATTCATGTTTCCACTATAACCCTGCAGAGGCTTCTTAGTGATTGTAAGATTATTTTAGTTAGCTTCACTTGCCAAACAGATCTTTCCCCACTTTATTATATTGTCATTATTATTTCTTCTATATAGGAAGTATATTGCCACATATCATATATCAAAACATTACTAATGCCATTAAGACAATGCCAAGGCTATTCATGTGATCTGCATGAAGAGGCAGCTCAGTTCTTCAGAGAGCCTTGAACCTTAGCTGACCAATTAGCTGACTAGTTTTGCATTAGAATGCCAAGTCCAGAAACAGACATCCTGCCCTGGATAGAAGAAGGAACCTCTCTCTTCTGAAATAAGAGGTGCAGGGACACCTCCTTGTATCTGAGGATATTGTGAAAAAGCACCATGCTCTCCTTCAAATACTTTCAAGATGTTGCCAGTGTCAGAATAGATGCTTCCATGGAAGATATAATTTAACAAGGTTTATGCAGAGAAAACGTTTGACACGGCTGTAACATTTTGTTTGCATAGGTGTTTTTTGAATAAAGGAGAGGAAAAACGTGTCATTCATTTACGTCACTAAGGACAGAAGTAAGATCACAGGCAGCGGTAATTCTGGTATTTTTTAACCTCTTAAACCTTGCCTCTGCAGCTTCATGATCCATTTGACAAAGTATCTTCCTGTAATATAATGAGAAATCTCTTCACAATAGGTCCTGTCTCTTGGTCTCTTAAGTGCAGCTATTTCCATATGCTTGTGTAGGTAATGGAGGGCACTACAGTTCTGAACTTTACTGCTGATTGTTGGGTTTTGTTTTTTTTTTTTTTTGTGGGGCATCTGAAAGCAAAATGCTAAAACAATAGAAATGCTTTAATTTTTACCTTTCCTTTTACCTAGTTTATATTTTCTGGTAATCATCTTATACTACATATGAAATGAGAAATGGACGAACAGATTGTAATATTTACTATCCCTGTTAGCAGCAGCCTAACTATAATTATAACCTAGGAAAAATGAGTGTTTGGTCTTCCCTTACTGTAGACCATGTTGCTTTTCATTTGTATATCTTAGCAGAAAATACAGTGTATCTACTCACCATAGGAACACATTCCCCATCTGCTCTATTATCACATATTTTCCTCTTGAGTTCTGTAGATTGCAGTACTCTCTACTATGTTGTCAAGATATGTAGGGGCCAATTTCCTCCCCATCTAAAAGGAGTTATGACAGACATGAAAGCAGTCCTGTTTCTTAACTCTTGGAATTCCATTGCTTTTCCTGTATGCAAGATTTTCAACAATATACCTGCAAAACAATTCCTCCTTTTCTAACATTTCTAGCAGTACTGGTTTTGAGGAAAGAGGGCTGGGAATTGTGTCAAATGCTTTTTAAGGAAAAATGCAGTTTCTTTTTGCAACAGTTTATGTCCCATTATGCATCATGAGCTCCCCTCTGTCTGAGCCTTATGGCTCATCACTAGTTACGTGCTGTGGTTCAATGGGAGAAAGTTTGCCAAGAAGCCGAGCCCATATGAAAGCATGGGAACTGGGGGGTACTACCAAATTCCCATGAGGCACAATGGGCCGAAACAGATTAATGTTGAACTGACTTGAAACACAGTGTTTGGGTTCAGTCCAAGAAAATAAACCACTTTGATTTAGTAAGTAAAAAATAAACATAGACATTTCCAAATTGAATTATTTTGGAACATTTCATTAAAAAAATTGTTATATTTTAACTTTTTGCTTCTTTTCAGAAGGAAAATCATGTTGAAATACTGGTTTTGCCTGTGGGATATTTTCTATTCCCAGTGAGGAAAAAATAGTATACAAAACAACAAATTAATTCAAAGTCAATAATATCTGTGTATTGTATTCAGTGCTTTTGTTGCCAATTTTTTTTTTTTTCAGTTTTAAATGTAATAAGGATTAGTGCACATACATAAGGAGAAGGAGATAAAAACATTTCCATTTTATTGAGTTACTGGAATGTGAAAAATACTTATGCTCCATTCATAAATGTTAATTAGATAATTCAAATTTGAAAACTGAAAAGTAACAAAGTTTTTATATAGAGGCACAGCACAGCCACAGGAATAAATTAATCTGTTTAAAATTTTGGTTTTAGTTTAGACATGTTCTGCTCTTATAAAGGAATTTAAGACAGTTTTAATAGTTCATTAGATTTAGGAACATGGAAATAATGATCTGAATTTTCTGTGATTGAAAATCAGCCTCTACTATCACTATTTTTTCCATGAACTGATGAGGCATGATCTTAAAACTATTTAGTTTTCACTCCTACTAATCCTAATTGGACAATAATCCTTTTCTGCTACAAACCACTTAGCAGGAACCCACAATTTATTCATTATTAATATTTACAAAATATTAGTGTAATTACATTCCTTCAGCAAAACAATTTGCTTCCGCTGGTGTTCCCCTTTCTGACAAATGAAGTTTCCAGCATTTGATCTCCCTATGTTTTTTTTCATCTGCTATAAATTTACTTTTGCTTTCATGCCCTCATTCCCATTCAGGCATTCTACTCTTGCTCCCACGTTCATCACCACTCTCGGAGCGAAACCCTGAAGAAGGAGCTGTCTAGTTGTGCCAACCAGGTCTTCAATACATTTATTTCCTCTGGTTCATCATGTTGCCTCTCTTTCTTACTGCTGAACAACATTTTACTACATGTTAATTGGAAGCTGGATTTGGTGAAATGAGGGATTGTCCTTCCAGGCTTAGATTCCTTAAACATTCCTCAGTGACCTTTCCAATTTGTTCTGACTCCAAGACTACATGTTTGCTCTTGAGGACTGGCTTTACTGAGAAAGCTCATGGTAGCACAAGTTGAATCCATCCTTAGACTTTCCCCAGGGCTGGCTGCCTTTCTATTTGTATCTCAGACTCCCCAAAACACATGCCAGGGTCTCTTACTTATTCCACATCCAGGTGAGATAAAAAGTTGCTTTCACCAGCAAAACACATTGAAGCTTTTCTCAGTTTAAGTCATTTCAGTATTATTATTAATCAGATTAACTCCTGGCAGGCTTTTCTTCCAAATATAGTGCATTTCCATAGAAACAAAGAACTGCATGGAAAACTGAATATTGAACACACATAGTAAAATATCATTTAAAATGCTATTGAGGCACATTTACTATTCTTATACAGAGAAGTTATTCATTGGTAAATCCATATAATTTACAAAGCTAACAGTTGCAAGACCACTCAAAAGACTTGGATAGTTGTGTTTTCCTAACTTTTAACAGGATGTAACAATTTTGGCACATTATTCAAAAGGGCCTGTCACCTAGTTTGGACCAGAGCATACTCTTGAATCAAATTTATCCCCACTCAACAGGACTTCAGTTCACACCATGGAATGGTCTGGGAGTGCACAGAACCAGATCCTGGAAGTGGAAACTGGAAGATGTGCCCTAGGAGTCCCCATCACTGACCTTCAGTGGCTGGTAGGGATTTGGCTCCAAGATCAGGCTAACATGATCCAGAGAGACACATATTGAACAGCAGCTCTTTGTCCCCTGTGTTCGGCTGAGCTGGCAAAATGCCAACTACCCAAACACAGACTAAGAGTTCCCCTCACCCCACCAAGAAAAGGGAAAAAACCCTGGAAAACTTAAAAGAGGTTTATATATTTATACAGAAAAGAGAAAATTAAAAGTAAACTCCAATATAACACACACCTACACAAGTCAGATATAATAACAATCCTCTACCGCCCACCGAAAACAGATCCCACCACTTCGGATCCATAAAGCACCCCAAAAGATACCCAGCAAGGAAAAGAAAGAGAATAACAATAAAATGTTTACTCCCCCTAACTAAAGCAAAATGTGAAGTAGTGGCAGGGCAGCAGCAGGGCCTACCTCAGCAGGACAGCAGCAGTCTGTCCTGTCTCGGCCATGATGGGAACTGAGAGAACTCCTACTCTACTGTATTTATACTT
Source organism: Sakesphorus luctuosus (assembly GCA_013396695.1). NCBI lineage: Eukaryota > Metazoa > Chordata > Aves > Passeriformes > Thamnophilidae > Sakesphorus > Sakesphorus luctuosus. Next base: position 92,940 of record VWZD01012583.1, read on the forward strand.
GAGGTGATGTCAGAATATGGTATGGAATACTATTGGCCAGTAGAGTCAGCTGTCAGCTTCCTAACCCAGCTCGAGTCAACTAATAATCCAAGACCTAGTCTGAAAAACTAAAGCCTAAATTTAGGCCTAGCTAAACCAATGACATCCCCCTCCACATCCACTCCTATCAGGACACCAGTTTCTAGTGAAGATAGAGATTCAGCATCTCAGGTTGTGTGCTTTGCTGTCTTAAATACTTGTGAACTCTTATTTAAGATCAAACAAAGCTCTAATACAAAGTATAACCACTTCTTTGACTTTCTTTTTTTCCCCATTTTTTCCAGTATAGAACAGATGTGGCCGACTATTTAAATTACTTGATACACAGACCCAGAAGAGTGGATAAAGTTCTTTCAAGATCATGGGTATTTAACTTATTTATACATATTTGTTCATACAACATTTTGTTCCAAGCATAACATTGAGATTGTTTGTATTTTATGTGCCTGTTAAAATCATAGCATATTCCTTACTTGGAGTAAGGGTTGAGTTGAAAAATCAGAGCAGAGAGGGATATGTGCCAGCAAAATTATTTGATTATCAAATGTGCTAGATCATCTTGCCTGTCCAAATTTGTGCCTGTTGAAAGGTTTATCCTAAAAGTTGTTGTTCACTTTTAACCCTCTTTGAAGTCAATTAAGAGCTGAAGTCAGCAGGACCATCATGCTCAGGCTCTTATTGTTGAATAGCTGATTCCCTACTGCCTATATATATTGCAATTATCCATGTTTCTATAATTACACTATGCAATCATAGCTGTCCAGGACAAGATCCTTATTAGGCTAATAGTATAACTTAAAGGGGTCAGGGTGCCCTTTTGGCATGTTTCACATACCCTGTGCTTTTGTAGAAAAATGAGTTCACTAAAAAAAATTTATACATTGATCATAATTAAACAGCCACTCCAAAGTTTCCCATGTTTAATTTATAGTTGTAGTCTAGAGTTTACTTTTAATCCTGATTTAATCCTCCTTTTTTTTTTTGTATACTTGTTTGTTACTTAGAGCAATGTTATTGCTTTCAATCATAATTTGGAATAAGCTATTAAACTTTTACTGCAAATGCAACTTTAATGCAGAACTCTTCCAAATGATATAAATAGAAGCAGTTCATCCAATGACAAACTCTTGAATGCTTCTGTCTATAACATTTGAAATAGTTAAATTAAGGAAATATTAGTTCTACTTCAGTTGGTGATAATGGGGAAGATAAACTATGCTTTACATAATTTGAAGAATCTAATATTTTTCTGCACCAAATGTTCGTCATTCTTACATCAGCTATCTGAGACGGGAAATTCAGAATTTTTTTTTTTTTCTCTCCCCCCCACTTTGCACATTGTTTTTATGTAACCGAGCAAGTAGAAATATGAGGGGTTGGAAAGAGGGAGAAGGTTGGGATAACTTTTAGTGAATTATAGTATTTTCCTATTACTGACTCTTTACAATAGATATGTCAAAAATTTTTAAATGAAGCTTTCCTTGATGTTTACAAAGTGTTTATTTTCTATCAAGTCTATAAACGCAAAATCAAAAGGATAGATATTTGCATTCCAATAAAGGCAGTCTGAATAATTTAATCAGTAGAAAAACATACTTTTATCTGTATTGTTTTATTTTTCTCCCCCCACTTTTTCCCCCTGAAGCTTTATTTTTATTGTTTCACACTGTTTCTCTTAGTTATTCCTTTGACTTTAGATTGGCATTGTTCAGAAAATCATGCTATCTGCAATTTTTCTTAAGTTTCAGCACTGCTGTTTGGCCTAAGGCTTAGTCTTGTAATTGCTGGGAGTTTTTGCAGTTGGATTACAGTGTGGCCACGTTTTTCTCTGATTGCCCTGAGTATAACCTGCCCCAGTTGGATCTTCTATATCCACCACTGCCATTCAGCCATTGCTGGACTTTTCTTTCTCTACTGTCAGTGTTCAAGATCAGGTTTGCTCTTTGAGCATTATTCACATGCAACATCAATACTTTTCCTTATACAATAACTCTTGAATGGTTATCCTCTACGGTGAGAAGTATGAAATAATAAAACAAACCCATCAACCAATAAAAAACAGAGAGTGAGGTTTGTAGAAGCTATAGCACAGAGAAATATTTATAACAGATATAGATCCTTTTGATCTAAAACCTGTTCGGGAAATTGTCAGAATAATTGGATGATAAAAAACACCTCAGCAAAATGGAAGTTTTTCAAAAGGAAATGTAGAGTTCCATTAGAAACATAACTACTTAAAAATCAAAATTGAACATACATTTTGGGGCAGATTTCATTTAAAGTAAAACAGTTTAATTTGCTGGGGAAAAAACTCTATTTCTTTTTATGAAGTCAGTTTTTCATTAGATTTCACTTAGTCAAAGCCTATAGTACTTAACTGGACTTGTAGGAAGGGCAGCATAGGTTTTTCTGTTCCTTCTCTGTGAAACAGATAGGTAGAACAGGAAAAACACTTTCATGCTCATAGTATTCAAATGTCTTCCCAAAGACTTCACAAGCTGTGATATTACTCCTAATTCAGGTAATGCACATTTACACTGCCAAACCTGTTTGCGTAGATCTTAAAAATGCCACACTGTTGCTAGTTTTAAAAAAGATAGATAGCTGGTGAGTATTCTGATGCGTCGCCTGCTCCTGAAATGAGAGATGTCTCATTTTTTTGTCAGTTTAACACACATAATTCATATCCATGGGCATTGCTTTAACTCATTGCTCCCAGGTGTGCAACAAGAGGTTGTTAGGATATAATAACAATATTTTGGTGACAGACTATGTGTACTCCAATGCTGAATACCATGTAAGGCTTGTGTGCATATGTATTTTTTTCAAAATACATAAAACTTTGTGTACTTCCATGTGTTGATGATGATGGAATCTTACAATTTATTTCTTTGGGCCAAAGTATAATGAGAAAATTTGCACATTCAAAGGTACCAATACCTTTGAATGAAATGAACTAATTTTGCTTATTTTAAGTTCCAGTTCTGCTCCAAAGGACACTATAATAATTACATGAAGAATTCCAATGACATGTAAACTATACAAATAATGACTTCAGTCACCCTTGAAAAAAAAAATTATTCTTAAAGACAACAATTCATTACAAGAACAAGCAACTGAAATTTTCAAATGAGTTTTACAGATACCTGGATAGTTGGTATGTTGAATGATTTTCCTCTTACAAAATTGCCAAACATCCAGGAAGCCCCAGATAACTGGAAATGAACTCTGAATGCTGGTCTGACATCTTTATCTAAAAATTGGCATCATAATTAGCATGTCTATGAACTTTCAAGTTCCTGTGGGAAAATGTCTACCAGCAGAAAAGCCATCATAGTTTATGTGTCTTTTCCCAGTTTCTAGCAGAACTATATCAGCTATTAGACTTGATGGTGATACTTTACAACATGCATTGTCATTTGCTTTGTAAGACATACAAAAATTGTGGGCAATTCAGATGAAATATAGGTGCAAAAGTGGTCTGATCTTTTACATTGGTACTCTTTCATTTGTTCCACAATGGTTTTCTTAAGTGTGTATCTTAGAAAATTCAGAATAAAGTCTGTATTTTTTCCAGGCTGATTAATACAAAGGTATTATATTAATTTTCATATAATTGCAATCTCTTGTCATGAAAGATTACATTAATTGTTTACTTTTAAATTAGTCTGAATGTCTTTGCTTTATTAAATGTCTCTTCTTGGCATATTTTAATTAGTATTCAAAAAATAGGTTCTTTAGTGTCATAAACTACTCAAGAGCCTGACTAGCTCCAAAATGAAATACATATAGAACATTAAAAAAATCTCACAAAATGCTGTGTAGCTGGCTATTGTGTCATAATGCCTCCTGCAACAATCAAAATATGCATTTGATGAGCTATTGAAGTTCACTGTCTGGTCAGCAACAGAATTACTATGAAATTAATCATTAATAACACATTGTAAATATTATGTCTACAAAAAAGATAGACATATCATACTGTCAGACTCATGGGAGAAGATGTACACTCTTCCTGAGGACATTTTCTGACCTGAAACCAGAAGTTGCTTAATCTAGTCTCGGTCACAGTGTGTTCATTCTAGTGTCATATGTAAGTGAAGATTTCTCTCTAGGGAAGTAAGCAAAAAAACCCTCAAATGAAATCACTGCTTAAAATTATGAATATGACATAGGAGAACTTTTGAGCTTCTTGCAAAAACAGTAAGCTGCACACTAACGTAGTGCAAATACTCATTATTTGTCTGGAACCATGTGGTTTGGTGGAAGATTTTAAGCTGGATATAGCTAGGAGTTGTAAGGACATAAAAATAGGACATGTCAAGGTCCTCAAAATTGTCCAAGGAAGAAACTTAGTAAGAGTATCTATCTGGTATGGATACTTGCCTCTTGAAAGTGTAGATACTCACTTACATTGCTACTTAAAACCGTCAGATAATTTTAACCTACACTAACTCAGAAGTAGTTAAATTAGAAATAAATGGACATAGCTACAATTTTTACAAAAGCATTGTTCTGTGAATCCCAGCTTTCAAACAGTTAGGCATTATGTGACTGTTTCATCATGACATGTCATCCTGTCATGACAGGGGCCATGAAGCTTAAAACATTTTCAGCACTTTGTTTTGCATGGTATAATTCAGGCATTACAGCAGGCTAAGAGAAACTCTTTATGGTACTGTTGTGCTTGCTGGATGGTAGAGGGATACATCCCGAGTGTTCTTTCCTCCAAGATATGTTTGAAAAAGTACCTAAATAATTGCACCATTACTCCAGTAGAGGCTTTGCTTCTGATTACTGGAGTTTAAAACACAATCAATGTTTAAAGAAGTGTTCTCTTTGGCTGCTATACATCATCTGGAATGATGTGAATTTTTGGAATGGCTCAGCAACAAACCCAGTCTTAGTCAGCAAGGTCTTTTCCTTGGAATCGCTTGTGAAGACTAGAAAGCTATGTTCACACCCAGAGAACAACACAGTTCAACACGTGTAGAAAATAAACAGACCCTCCAACTTCAGCCCAGTCCCATGACCCCTGCCTGCAGAGCTTAACCTTCCAAAAGGCATTCAACTTCTTTAGGTCACTGGAGGAGGGGTGAAGATGTGCTGTTTGCTGGAAAATGCCACTGTGATCAGGGAAATCTTTTGTGAGATGATATCCTGATGAAAGCATTTACCTTTGTGTGATATACCTATGTTATTTCAAGCCAAAGATCAAGAAATGACACTCCCTTCTGGGATACTATTATCATTCATCAAGTGCTACTTGTTCAATCACTTTTGATAGAGAGTTGTAGTCCCAGACTTCAGAGATTTAAAGGGGGTGAAGTGCATCAAGAATCACACTCTTTGATTTTTGAAACAAAACAAAACAAAACAAAACAAAAACCCCAAGCACTAGAATTGTAAACCCATTTAAATTAGGAACTGTAAACACTTTAAATTGCAATGCAAAATGCATTTTTTGTGTAACATGGGATAGCAACAGATACCTCATATTCAGAGGAAAGATCTGTTAAATATGAATGTCATTTTTACCACTGGAGACCTGGGTAGAAATTCCCATTAGGGGATACCTTTATAGATCTCATTTCAGTATATTATAGTCATACCATTATAAAATCATCAAATGCAATTTGGCACAGCATGATACTTAAGTGGTCACCTGAAATTAACAGACTGAATTACCAACTAAAAGCAGCCAAGGTTATTTATAAATGGGAATTCAGATAAGTAAGCAAAGTATCTTACTGAGCTTTGTACCTTTATATTCCCAATCTCTACTTTCTGTGCTTTGAAATATTTTTTCAGTCGTCCTTTACTTGAACTTCCAAAATATTTAATCACTTAAAATGGGAGCAAAAACTGAGACCAGAATGCTGTATTAGGTGCTTACAAGAGACAGTGTTTTTACCTTTGTAAACTATGTTGTAAAAAAATTTAATTTAAACAGCTACATCTTGGCATCTGTGAGGTCTAGAGCAATTAGTTGCTTTAAACTCCATTTTCTCCTCTTGCTGCCAATTAAGCAAAACTTGTGTGCAAAAGTAATGGTTGCCTCAGTGACAAAATCAGAACATGCTAAATAATGTGATTAAACTTGTTAAAAGCCAAAATAAACACTTATAATTATCTCAAGAAAACCTGCATAGCCAAGTGAGAGCTCTATAAAGTGAAACTCTGCATCCATAATTTCAGACTTTCCTACACAATAGATCATAGTTAAAGATCTGTTAACAGACCTCTGACTGCTGAACTGGGCAGCTTGTGGTTTTCTTCTAAACCTATTGGCATAATGTGGATTTATGCAAGAGGTGCAAATTGGAAGTTGTCTGCTATTGGAGCCATTGGCAGAACAGAAATCATACTGTAGGGTTAGCAGCGTGAAGTACATTGCTTTGAAATTACACAGCAGGGTTTCCGCTTGTTGCTCCCCTTGCCTTTAAGACCAAGGTCTTATACTGTCTGGCCATGATTAAAATCAAAGTGTAGGCCTCTTTGCTGGGTGCCAGTAAATGAAGGTGAAAACCAGAAACAATCTGTATTCTTAATTATTTTAAAATGCAACATAGGCAAAAAACGAAGATGAAAGCATTTGTTACTAATCTATCCTAATTATTCCACATAAAATGATTTCCTAAAGAGGCCTATATCTTGAGATAGTCACTTTCTATGACTATGCAAGATCTTTTTTATCATATTGCATCTTTTACTTAAACCTAGTTATATATACAGGAAATAAGAACTGACAAAGAGTTTAAATGATAGGCTTATTTATACCCAGGTTCAAGGTTACATCAAGCCTTGAAATAAACCAAGATACCACACTGAATTTACTGCAAATTAAAGGATTATTAGCTTGGTCCGCTAGTAAAAAGGTGCCCATTTGGACATGCTCCATTCTGTTGCCGTGCTACAAAGATAATCATGGGCAAGTACATACTGGAAGTGGGATCAGAAAAAAAAAAAGATACAGTAGTGGCATAGGATCCCTCACTGTAAATCCACGGCTTTCTACTCTGATAATTGTATCCTTGTTTCAGTCACTGTGGTCACCTTTAAAGTAAACCCCTAGCAAAATAATGGCATTTGACAGAAAGTCAATGCTAAAAGTGGGCACTGTGAGAGCTATCTATGCCACTGCAAGTTTTACCATAAGTGAACAAGGGACTTTTTCTTTACTTGTCAGTGTATTCCAAAGTACTTGCTGTCAGAATATTTTTCCTAATCAGCTCTTGGAGGTCTTACTGATAGACAGACCTCTTGACTATAATGAAGATGCTGCAGGCATATCTGGATACAGTCAAGGACAAGCATTAAAGTTGATGTGCAAATTACTTACCCACTTTAACTTTGGACTTATTTAACATGTAATCTTTTCACTTAGACTGCAATGCTTGAAAGTCAGCTTTTAGGCCTCATATGAAAAGTATCTTATTTGTTCCTAGTCTAGGCTAGTTGTTAGTGATGCCTTTTCTCTCAGAAGGCAAATGGATACTTTCCAGGTTACCAGCCAAAAAATAGATTGCATATCAGAGAAAAAATGATTAAAGCAATCACTTCGAAATGTATTGCATTTTGCCTGTTCTTTTAACATATTTTTGCCCCATTTTGACCACTTTTTTTCTTAATAAATAAAATTTTACTTAATGTCATCCAGTTTGTTGAGTCCCAGACAATTACAAAAAAATTTTCCATTCCTTTAAATCTATAGGAAAGAGAGGGAGATGTTTCTTTTGTGCACTAGTTTAGAGCAGTCCCTGATGTTAAATTTATTCCTTACTCACAGCTTCTGAGAGACTTTCTGAAGCCAGTTCTTTTGAATGGGCTTGTCTCCGGTCCAGCTCTGGCAAGGCAGTATTGGATAATGTTGGTGGGAACAGGAAAGGTGAGCTCCTTTCTCACCTCCTCCCTGGGAGCAGGTAGGCCATCAGTACTGCTTGCCTACTACCATACTCAAGCACAAACATGTATTTAGCATCACTGTGGGTAAAACATTAAAAGCAGAATTTCTACTGGAGTTTCTACTTCATTGGGAAGACTCTTGTAATCTTTTCCTATTTTGCCTTTTTCCCTTAAAAGAAAATCTCGTTACTGTTAGGAAACCACATTGTTTGGATTTTGCCCTGTATCAAGGTATGCTGAGTGCATACTGTCGCAACCTTGCCACATAAAAATTGCTGCTCTGTCTTTACTTCAAAAGCATATAATTCAATGCTGCGCTGGAGAGTTTTAAATGCATTTCCCATCTTTGAAAGCTGTAAAAACTCCAAATAATTTAATAAAGTGAATTAGAAAAATAAATTGAAAAAATCCCTGCTAATGCTAGTGAAGCTTGTTTTCTGCAAAACACTCAACAAGACAGACATGCAGTTTGCCCTATAATATTCCAGCTTTGGTGCTAACAGTAGAAATTGTAGTGAAGACAAAACTCTGCCCACCACTGCTTCCAGAACTGGTGCTGGTGCAAGAAATTCACTGACATAGGATTTTAATGACTACATGCTATCAACCTCTTTGCACAGCTGCTGCCATGAGAGCAACTGCATGAGGGATAAAAAAGCAAGCCCAAGTGGAAACACTGTCAGGAAGGAGGTGCTCACTTCACATCACAGTCCATCACAAAGGAAGATGAAAGCAAACAGCTGTGAAAAGCAGACCTATTTCATGCAAATTCTGCAAGGACAATTTCGAGCACTTCTCTTTGAATTCTTCCTCTATTTCTTCAAGTCCCTTGTTGCAATCTGCCTAAGGTAAGGAGAGTTCTACAAGTTAAGACTTAGGTGTTTTGCCTGCTGCGTGTTCTCTGCAAAACAGTTCTCCTAAGCATTAATTCTCATTGTTCAGTCTGTGCTTGGCCCATATTCCCTCTGAGACAGGCATCTGTCTCTTCCTTCTCTTACAGCTTTTTCCACAATCTGCATGTTGCTTCCAGTATATTCACTGGGAGATCAATCCCAAAGTATCTGTTAGAGGCTGTTTCTGGAAAGGAATCCCTTAGGAAATCACTATTACAGCCTGCTAATTCCTTGAAATATTGCTTGAACCTGATGCATAGGCAAAAAATGCTGTGGATACATCTCTGAAAGACTTTTTTTGGTTTGTGATCTGACAGTTGGACACTCAGAACTTTGCAATAAAATGGTGAAAACCAGAGAAACTATCACTCCTTCCTTCTTCACATGTTGCGTCTTGGTTTACATTACCTAACTTCAGAAGTAACGCATTCACACTGAAATTAATGTATCTTAAACAAAACAATGAATTCTAGCTGCAAAAGTCTTAAGAGTGTAAAAAGGAAAAAAAAAAAACCTAAACCATAGAAAACCAATCTGTTCAAGACAAAATGTTTCTTCTAAACCATTCCTGGTTGGTTGGTGTTTTCAATTACGGGTTTGTGTATCTCATCTGAAACTTTTGAAATCCTATTTTGGAATAATTGCATGTGTTTTAAAAATCATAGGAAAATTAGTGTGAATGAATAGATATTTCTCAGGGCAAAGGAGGAGAATAATGTAAGAGTATATATTATTAATATAAAAATAAACAAAAACTACAATAGTTGATTGGAAGAGGAAAGAAAATCTGGCAACTAATCTCGACTTCAAGTTGAAAAATAGAACAATTAAAAACATGGAAAAAGTCAAGGGCAAAACAGTGAATGTGGCCCTAATATTACTACTATAACACATTAGGACTAATAGAGCCTTTGAGTCCTGTGATTCTTTGCATCACAGTCTTGGCATATACCTCTGGATAATTCACTGAATCTGTCCTCAGCCACAGAATGGGATAAAATACTCATCCTAATGTGATATGAAGATTGTTCATATGTTTTTAAAAAATGTTTTAAGTTATGAAGAGATAAAAAAAGGAAAAGTAAAATACAAATTACTCCCAAACCCATGCGGAGCAGGCAATATTGTGTGAACAAAAATATATGTTGCCACTACATTTTTATGCTCTTTAGGAGAAATTCAAAATTAATGAAACAATGAAACACAGTAGCTTAACATGCATTGTCTTAGCTCAAGTACTTAGTAAAGTCTCATGGTCAGTAATTTGAAAACATAATTCAACCTTTTATGTAAATGAGGACACAGAGATTGGAAAACAAGATAATGATTAATGGCAAAATATCTAACTATACAAGCCAATGGAAGGATCAGTGTAAGGGCTGTTTTTAATTAACATCTCAGTGGTTTGGAAATGGAATAAAGACCATATTAAATAGATTTGCTGATGATGTTGCACTGAAAGATCTTGCCAAAAGTAAAGCCTAGAAAATACAGAGGATCAGAGAGGTTAAATAAATATGACAAGGGAAGGAAACCTTCAACCTAGGATAAAAAAAAAAAGGCGTTAGTTAACATTTGAAAAAAAAAAAGATAAAATATACAAGGGAAAGAAAGAAATAGCAGTGAACAATTCCTTTGATTCATGCCAAAATCAAGTTAGACTAGTAGTTTTAGCATGATCAGACATCAAAAGAGTTGTTTTACTTGGGCTGTCTCTGCCATGGCAGGTGCAAAGGAAAGTGTTGCTCTCTGAGTATAGTCTTGCACAATAATAGAGTACTTGTAATGAATTTCAGTGCATAAAAGATGAAACAATACACAGTGCTGCTAAGCCCAGTTATCGAAGATTTGTGATTTAGACTCATCTTCCTTATTGCAAGCTATAAAAAGCACCACATCTTAAAAGTAGGAAGTGCTCTTTTACTTCAGCTTTTGGAAACATTAAGTACTTCATTTTAAGTTTTTCAGTGAGGGAGAGGGCTATGAAAAAAAAACCCAACAGAACAACTGTCTTTGATATTGTTGTTGGTTTTGTTTCCAGAGATGGAACAAAAGCTGAGATTTGCTTTTTGCATGTGATTTTGGGAGCTGGTGCCTTAAACAAGCGCTATGAGGTCAATGATAAAATCATCGGATTGTGCAAGAGTACAATATCTTGCAAGGTGTAGTGTTCACTTACAGTACCTACAACTGAAGGATGATGATTCAACTATTAGAATTTTCAAGAAAATAATGAAATTAAGATGAAAGGCAATCTTATTCTAAAGGTCCCCTGGTGAAGTGACGGTTACTGAGCTGTTGCTGTGTAGTGATATGGCAGATGCTGACAGAGATCAGAAACATCTTCTGTGTCTGGCTGCTCCATTTGAGGATCACCTAAAGAAACTCAGCTCTGTCTCAGTCTTGGGGCAGACTTCATATTTGCACATTAGATATCCACACAGCACTATTTTTTTTTTGTATTAGGTTTAATGTGCCTATGTATACACCTGCAAATTATCTGTGGTTAATGTTCTGTAATATATCATCTCTATCTATAAAAGCTGAAGGATTGTGAATGTGGCAATAATTATCTATAAATTTCTAAGAGAATAAAGTATGCTCTTTGCTGTTCTCCTCTAGTTGCAAAACCATTCTTTATACAGCATGCTGCAGCTCAGAAGAGCTCAGGAAATGTGTTTAATCCACTTAATATCTGGATGTTATTAAATATTATTGCCATTACTTAATTTGATTGGAAAACTGAAGTGGATTGGTATAGATGCCACGAGTGGTAGTAAGGGGATTAGAATGCAAAGTATAGCCAACACTGAAGTAGTATGTCCAAGGTAATGTTTATAATAAAGGCTGAGTTTTTATACAGTGCTGTTGAAAAATTTTGGTCTTTGTCTTGTTTTTCTGCAGCTCACTCTCTCTACTTATGCAAATGAACACCTCCTATTTGTTTTCTAATGGCCTCAATTTCTGATCTGTTCTTCCCTCAACAGCCACTGCCACCAATCAGAGCTGAAAACATCTGTGCATATAGCCACTTCTGTCCACCTCTTCTAAAGTATTTGCAAGTCCTTGTACAAGCAATAAATTAGAAGCCTTTTTTTAATGTAAAATGCCACTTGCTCCAACATGAGGGAGAGCTGTTAAAAGATGTCACATAAAAAAACCCTTTGGTAAATAAAATCATCAGAAAAAAAATATTTAGAAACAAATTTAGTTTATGTAAAATAAAATCAAGGAACACATTTAGACATACTTGTTGTACTAAAAACAAAGATGTAATAAAATGAATTTTAAATGCTATGATTCTAAAAAAAATATGGAGGCAAATATTAAATTTAAATTCAAATTATGTTTGGCTTGTGTTGCATGTAATATTATCATTATTTATATAATAAAACAGAGAATACAGAAATGGCTTTATAGCTCAACCTTTATTCTTAAAGTATATAAAATAACCCAGAAAAAATGTGATTTTAATAGAAGAATAGTAGAAAAGTCTATTCACAAATAATTTTTTTTTGAGAAAATGCAGCAGCATTAAATGACTCAAAAGAAAAGACAAAAGGACTTAAAAAATTCATGGTTTAATTTTTTTTTGAAGCAGAATTTAGAATCTGGTTTGAGGGACTGGTCTGTCTAACAGTCTTGAAAGGAGAGTTAAAGAAAATGGATGTCAATAGACAGGTGGAATTTATGTGCAGCTTCTCAAAGTACAGCAAGCAGGGGAAGTCTAAGGGCAGACTTACAATTTATGTCCTTGAGCAACTTCATTAAAGAAGCAGAGTGGCTGCATACCAGAGACTTAAACCTTAAAGCTCATGGAGTTCTGAGAATTGCTATTCAAGTTTTGTTAGCCTTTTTTGAATAAGGCAGCAAACACTTCATGCTTCTATAAAGTTCAACGCTATAGACAGATGTGCTAGACAAGTAAAAATTCTTACCTTAACGCTTTCTACCATAGAATTTTAATGACATTAATTCATGAATAAATGAAACAAAAATATATCCGTCTGATAATATTATATGTTTAGTTTCAAAATCTTCATGTGCCATTATTAGCCCATAATGTCTTTAAAGTATAATCACTGTCTTAAAAGTAAAACCACATTTAGACAGGCCAAAAATTATTTAGCAACTGGCTGAAAGAAAAAATGTTAATAATAAAAAACTCTTTCCAGCAAATTGAAAGAACAAAAGATTTTCAAAGATAAGTTTGGGATGTTGGATGATCTTGATATAAAAGGACATGTCAAGGAAAATCAAAAAGCAAAAGTGAATTCTTTGCACTGTTATTCATCACAGCAGAGACCATATACACAACTTGTGCTTTACTGCAGAGCAGTCTGAAGAACTATTTCCAGCTGAAACATGAGTCAAAGAGGTCTGTTCTGTGGTGATAAATTAAGGAAGAAAAATTATTCAGTATCTAAATGGTATTTCCAGGAGTGCCAAAGATACTTAGATAGGAAAATCCTGGACTTATAATAGGGAAGTGTTAATTATTGCTTAAATTTTCTTTGCTACTGTCATGGTTTAGGAATGGTACTCCCCAATTTAGTGCCCCCCGCACCGTCTGCTGACTCTCCTAAACCAGATGATGCTCATTTGCCTTTCTCCTCTCCCTTCCTGCTCTGGGTATGGAGTTGAGAATTGAAGGCTCAAAAAAGTGAAAATTGTGGATTGAAATTAGAACAATTTACTGGAAACAGCAATGAGATAAGAAAACAAGCAGTAACAGCAACAATATTGATAACAAAAGGTGTAAGACAAAGAAACCCTTTTACATCCAAATTCCAAGACAAACATGGACCAGCTCTTCCCCGCCACTGTCCCAACTGGAAAAAGGAATGCCCTTCTTCCCTGTAAAGAGAGTCCATTTTCCTTGCCCCCTGGCAATGATGTAAGAGGGCACTGAATAGCATTAGGGTCTTGGCCACTCCCACTTGACACAGTGCACTGCAGCCCAAAATTCCTGAGCTCAAGCAATCCAGCAGGCTCAGACTTCCTGACAGCTGGGATTATAGGTGTGTACTACTGTGCCCTGCTACTGTAAAAAAATTAACTCTGTCCTGGCTGGAACTAGGACAGATACTAAGAAAATATGCCACAAGTCTTTGTTATCCCATCAGATACTAATCAGTGTTTTGTTTCTAGACTGTCTTTATGTAAGCCTAGATGGATGGAGAACATACTGGAATATGATATGCGGATATGATCCTTTGGGGAAGAGGTGGTAAGTTTTGCAGATGTAAGTATGACTTGTAAGCCCCACAGAGTTCTTTGAAAGAATGATTTACCACATGAATAAGGGGAAATCCAGTTTGTAAGGTGGAGCTGAACTTCTGGTTTCCTTTGCCAAATATTCTTACAGAAGCTGTGCCCTTACAGAGTAAAAAGGAAGGACTTGTCATATAGTGACAACTGAGTGACAGCTGTTTAAATGATAAGAAATGAAGGGTAGGAATAAGTGCTCATTTCTTTCCTGTGAGAAATGTTAGGAATATTCTCCCTCAGGGATCTGTATTGATCCCTGTACTGGTAAAATGGTCTGGAAGGTGGCCAAGTACATGTGTGACAGTTTGCAGGTGACATGCAGTTATTTTAGAAGAACAGTCGACATAGTAGTACTAGTAGGAGTAGGAGTATCATGTATTTGCCACAGTTTAAGTGAATATACACATGCAATTTTTGTGATATGGTTCAGTTCTTTAAAATGAAACAGTTCAGTCATAGGTGTGAATCTTGTATTTTCAAGAGCTTTGAGACAACAGAATTACTGCAGTATAATAATTATTTCAGTAATGCTACTGAAATGTTAGCATAGGGCAGTATAAAACCAGCTATCTGGAGCAGTTTAAACAGGAGTTAAGGGATATATTTTTTCTTAAAAAAGAACATATGTTTTCTTCTGTCATAAACTATATTCAATGCAGAGGCTACAATAGCATAAGGAGGGGAAAATTATATTATGAATCTAAGAAAAGCATTTAAGCAGATAATTTCTTAACACAATCAAGACGTAAGCAATAAAATGCTCTGAAAGGTATTTTGTTTTCTTGCAAATGGGGCTATATGGACACAGGACTTAAATGTCTTGGGAATTAACAAGGAGCTCTTGAGTTTCCTGAAATATTTCCCTCATGCATGAAAACTCTGTTTTCAAAGGAGATTTGATTAAAAACATGTTTTCTAACAAAAGCGGGACTGCCTGGTAATTTATAAAAACAAAATAAAAATTTAAATGGATCTCTTTACTTCTCCAAAAAACCATAGAAGATGGGCTAATGATTAGCATTCTTAAGGAGACAGATAACTAAATAATGACAATGGAAAATTGCAGTAACTCATGGAGAACATATTAAGAGGAAAAAGTATTCACCAACAATTATTGAGATCAAATGCATACGATGATATATTAAGTCTTAGAGACAAGATGCCGATAAAAATTCCACACACAAATAAAGAAAAGAATTTAATCTGAAAAGAAAAAAAATCCAACAAAAAATACCAAGCTGCCACAGCTTTTCCACTGCCTGGCACTAGGGATCCCACCCTGAGAGCACTGTTTCTAGTCCCTTTCTTACAGCCTCTCACCAAGTGTAATACAAACAATGGAAGTGAGAAACCATGACAGCAATTCCTACAAGTTTTCACCTTTAGCACCAGCATGCTAATATTTAGCATTCCTACAAAATATGACAAAGAGAAGAATCTTCCTATAGTAGTTGAAGTTGGGCACATAAATTTTTTTTACACATTGCATTCAAATGTAAGGTTATGGTACATTCAAGGGTGATTGACATCTCCTTATTCAACACTGTGACTGCTGGCCTTCATGAGGCTTTTCACAGGGATACGTATATTTTATTGTCCCTACACCAGTTTGAACTGGTTATAATTTCTTTCTTATATTGGCAGATAGTACAGCCCCTTATCAAAGTTTATTATTGATGTCCATGAACAGTGGAGGAGTCCATGAGCTTTGTGCAAATCTACAGCTTCCTGCTATCCTGGGCATCACGTCTGGGCAACCTGGTGTACAAGGTGAGCCTCCTTGTGTATACAGACCTGACTGGAGCACTGCTAACTTTCCAACCTTTTTTGTCTTATATCAGTTTAGTGTTGTCTTTGCAAAGCACTTGTGTAGCCAAAAATATGGGAAAAAATTATATGTAGAGAGTAATATGCTGGTTTCTAACTGGGTTTATGCAAACCCATGTAGATTGCTATGTTATGTCTACTGACCCTGTAGAAAAAAGACAAAAATATAGTCCAGCTGTCTGAGAAGTTCAGCGCCAAAGTCTCTCCTTCTATTCAGACACAAATGGCTTCCACTGAGGTTAATGGGACTAGGGTGCTTACATTATAGGGTCCTTAATTGTTTCTTGGCTGGCTATCATTTGATATCAATACACATACAGACAGTATTAAAATAGATGTGTCATATCAGTCTGATCAGCTAGATCATAAACAATACCCTGACATTAGCTCTGACTGGAGAAAGAGATTTTAGTATGCAATCAAGGAAAGTAATTGTTGGAAATGTAATAATTGCACGTAGCTTCTTGATGAATTACTGAACTTCAAGAACAAGCCTCATGTTTTTGTGGTCTTATAAGCCAGCAATCAAGTAGTAAGACTGAATATCCCTGTGAAAGTTCTAAGTGGCTTTAGACCTTTAGATGAGGAAGAATTATTTGTTATGCTTCTTCATGTATCTTTTTTATAGCTTTTGCTTTTTGGTTTTGAAATTAACAATTTAGTGATTAGTGTTGACATGCAGCTAGTCAAAACTAACACACTGCTTATCAGAAGAGCATCATGTTAGAATTTAATGGGTGACTTTTATAAGGTGACTTCTGTAATAGCTCTTAGATCATTGCACAAAAATCATCACATAATGTCACTGCTATGGTAAACCAGAAACTTTCTGAACTAAATGTAGTGCAATCCAAACGGCTCTCTTATTTATTGCAATAATTTAATCTCATGAAAAAGTCGCCAAGACCCTGATACCTTATAGGTAGATTTAATACTCTTTCTTTTTTTTTCCTTTAGTGGTGTTTTCAGGGCTTTCCTTGAAAGGCATAAGCAGAATACCTATTTCAAGCTATTGCAATATTCTTACTACAGGTCAGACAAGTCTGCTTTTTCCTTAAAGAAATACTAACTTCTGGCCAGATCCATTTGGAATTATAATCAATCTGAAATATAATATTTCTTTTTCTTTTTCTTTCTTTTTTTTTTTTTTTTACTCCTAGTTCCAGGCTATGACCTCATTGGGCTATATCATGTGAAATCAGAGAGATGAATGTTGAACAACAGCTCTGGCATTCAAATCTATGAAAATCATCTGTTAGTCTTCAGATATCCTCATGCAGATTGCTCAACCTCTCTCACAGATGTCATTCTTTACATCAGGATATACACATCAGTTTATGTTTTGACTTTATTTAAAAGTCCAGATTTCTCAGATCTCTCTTTACATCCTGTTTCTGTGAATGGAAATAGTATGTTGGCTCAGTGGTCTTGGTTTCTTCCACTTCCTCACTCATCACTGAATGTGAGGTGTTGAGCTGGCATCAAGTCTCTGACTCATGACTGCTCTGCAGCTGCTTCCTTCCTATGGATCTGGGCTGCTGCTGCTTCGGTAGACTAAGTGCCTGGATCTCTTGTCCTTACCCCAGCAGAGCTTGAGGGTATGCTGTCACTGAGATGGATGAAGTGGGAAGAAGAGTGGGGCTGGACTCATTGGATTGATATTTTTGATTGGTTTTGCTGTCCTGGCAGCCATGAAGTGCCTGGGCAACAAGCAGCCATACTGGCTATAAACACTGCTGAATCTTCTGGCAGTGTGGTATGTATTGCTCTGACTTAGTGCCAGAAGAGGAACCATTTCCAAAAAACAATGGTGGTTTTTAAAATGTTTTACCAGTGTCAGGAATGTTCCTTTTCTTCAATTTTTTTTTTTCAGATTCTGATGTGTAAACACTTCTGTACTGGAACATAATTTGTTAGTATTATTTCAGCATGTCAACTATAAGAAGTCAACCATTTCCCTCAAAAGTGTAAAAACTTCTGAGAAAGATACTCACCCTGTCATATGCAACTGACAGAGCCCTACCACTGCACAGGCCTGTGCTGTCTTCAAAACATGGCATGGAAGGGCACTGAGAAAAATCATGTAGTGGAGAAAAGCCTGTATAGTAAATGCAGTCTAATCTGGAAAGGAAACTACTGAGTCCAGTCCTACAGGGCTCAGCAAACAAAACTTCCACGGAAGTTACAAGGATAAAAACAACTTCCAAACAGGCATGCTTCTTTACATCATAAAATAATGTGTTACTGAACATGTAGATTCATCCTACATCCTACTGAGCAGGATATATCTAACAGAAATGTAAGTAAGAGGAGAAAAGGATTTTAGCAAATTTTTTTTTCCATGATACAAAGATATAATTTTATGTGGAAAACACATTAGACTAGTGGAAAATGGAACCGTTCTGAAGAGGAGATGTTAGTTGAACTTAACCTGGGTATCTGATGTTTGGCTTACAGAATACAAAAGGATAGGGAATTCCAGTTAAGATTTAGGTTGACTTTTAAAAAAGTGTTGCAGAAGCCTAATGACTACTCTGCATAAATTACTTCCAGATGCTGACCTCCTTGAAAATGCTGGGATGGGATAATCCCAAGTTTTAATCAGTGCCTGTAACAGGTGAGAGATATCCAAAGTTTTTTCAAAAATACAAATGTATGATTTTGTTTAACATCGATGGGAAATGCAGTGAAGTGTAAATTTTTCATAAGAAATTTTCTTGAAATAGTATTCTGTAAGGCTTTTTACATCCTAGAAAAATATTTGAGCTAGTTTTTGTGATCACAAAGTAGAGTTAAAAAACCCCGAACCCCAAGTATAACCCTTTCAAGCTACGGTTTTCAATTTAC
The DNA here is from genome assembly GCA_013396695.1 of Sakesphorus luctuosus. Classification (NCBI taxonomy): domain Eukaryota; kingdom Metazoa; phylum Chordata; class Aves; order Passeriformes; family Thamnophilidae; genus Sakesphorus; species Sakesphorus luctuosus. The sequence continues at coordinate 111,722 of VWZD01012583.1, forward strand.
AGAGATTAAGAATGAAAACAATTAATTTACAAATATTCTGTTATTGCTTTGTTTTGCTTCCTGCAATGAACCAAACCAACACAGTTCCAGAGCACATGCCTTGGTGTGCTGAGCTGATCTACAATAGGGCTTGTCAGGAAGAACTTTGGCAATTATAATGTTGCTTCTGATCAATGTCCTGCAAGTGCATTTGATTGATTTCTTCAGAGATTGGGAATCCGATGAAAGAATTATATGCATAACAAACAAAACCAGAAAAACAATGTTTATCACAATCTAAGGGTAAAATCCCAATTTGAAGGCTGTATCTGCTCCAGGGCTGTTTTTAGAGGCCAAGAACGCTGAGGCACTAAGGATGCTAGGGAATAAAGGGTTCATTGCTTGTGAGGGGACTTATTTCTCATTTTTCATTTCTGTTTGTAATCTCTGTCATTTTCGTTTCTTATGATTTGGATAAAAAAGGTGACTTTTATATTTATTAGAACTGGGTTTCAATAAACATTATTCAATATGGTAGACTAGGAAATGATTTATTGATAATTTGTCACTTATATTTATTCAAGTGTAGACCCTGGAGCCCTAGGGCTGGTAAATCATATTATACAGCTACAAATGTTTTTTATTCTTTGCTGCCAAAGTGCACCATGTAAACTGATTGCCTCACCAAGCCCCTGAGGCCTGATAATGATGCACTTGCTAATACAAAGGAAGGAGGGGTGAGTAGAAGACAAGTAATTATAAGTTTATTTTTGTTTCAATATGTTTGCCATTTAATCTAGAGTTCCATAAACAACAGATTGATGAAATATAATTAGAAGGAAGATTACAGTTTAATGAGGCAAAAGATTGGGAAAGAATGTAAATGGAGCAGTAGGCCATGCAGTTTTTAGCTGTTTATTATTGTACAGCTGTAAGGCACTTTCACACAGTTCCCAGATGGAAGCAGCTGTTAGCTCTTCACCATTAGAAAAAAAGAGCTTCATAGTTCATTTTTATCCACTTGTTCCAGCCTAGTAATATTCACTACAACACTTGAAGTCACAGCTCTCAGCTATGGCTGACTGTCAGGATGGGCACCCTGTCTTCATGTGCCACTTTGCCATTCACTTATCACATCTGGCAACCTCTCAAGAAACAAGCTGTTCCACTCCCTGTAATATGTTTATCTCCCATGGTGATGTCAGCAAAAGTCAGCAAATCTAATATTCATGCTCAAGCAGATTTGTTGGTGTTCTTTGTTTACAAGAAAGAGCTCTATATCACCCCTGCAGCTGCTTCCTCTTTGCCAAGCTTTGTTTTTTTACAGTACTCTTCAGATAGGCCCTGGGAGCCGTACAAAGCATGGCCCGTCTGATTTAACAGTGTTTTGTTCTGGTTTTTGTGTTTTTTTTTTTTTTTAATATAAAAGTACTAACTCTCATCCCTTTTTTTCCATAGCATGTTATGAAAGGTACATTTTCCCTTCAGCTTGTCAAGCGCTCATACACAAGACAGAATATAAAAGACAAAGAGGTGTTTCTTTAAAAGCACACACTGGGAAAGAAAAAGAGTAGACTTTCAAGAATTAATATTATAGTAACATTTCTCTTGTAGTGCTTGAAAAAAATCCACATTATGGGCCAAGATATCCACTGCCCTGCATAGGCATTTGCATCAGTGCAAAGTGAGTGTAAAGGTTTACTATTACAAACAGGTTGCATGTTATATTTGGTATCAAGGGAATTAGACAACTTGGTGCTTGTTTTTTTAATAATTTTTTAATAATTTTTTAATAATTTTTTAATAATACATTTCATACTTCTCATTTCACAGTGTTTGGAACTATCTCAGACACTTTCTATGGCCTACTCTGTTTGGACTTATATCAATTTATATTTCTAAGGTACTTCATGCATGACAGTCCTATAAGTCAAGGAAAAGACAGAGTGTTTACACCAGGCTGGCATCAGGCATAAAATTTTCTAAAATTTCTTTTGGGCTACTTAACCATTAATTCAGACGTTTGGCTAGAGTTTCATTCCAATTCCACAGTTTATTTGTCCCAGCACAGGATAATTTTGAGGATCTGGGTTTAACTAGGTGGCAATTGTGGCACTTTCCTTTCCACTAATATAAATGAGTCTGGTTGTAAAGCTTCTTTAAAAAAAAAAAAAAAAGAAGAAAAAAAGAAAAAGAAAAAGCGCATAGTATTGCTTTAAACATTGATTTGAATGCTGGTCTCTTTATACTATTTTGCAATTGGCTGCCAAAGGACAATTTATTTCATAGTTTCCATAACAGCTTTCAACATTAATATACATTACATTTTCTATATTTAACATTTATGAGAATCTTAGGAGTAGAATTATATCTTGATCTGTTAAAAAAAAAGACACAATACAAAAAAATTCCAGCAGTATAAAGTTGCTTTTTTATTTATTTTAAATTGTATCTCTATCAACAGGCCACCCACATGCTTAAACTAGAAGAACCACCTCTAGGCTATGAGAAAGTCTCTGCGCCCCCAAGAAAACTTGGCTATTTCGCTGACAAGGATGCCAGTTAAAGCCAATTATGGTGGAGAGTTTTATGTTCCAAACAGCTGTCCAGTTGGAATTGGGCTAAGACCACCAAGTTATTTCATGTGTCACAAACAGCCATCTGATTGGTTTACTAAAGCTGCATATATATTTTTATGAATAGAAGTGGAGGGTTTAATTTGCTTTTGTTTGTGGGGTCTTATTTATTGCTTGAAAGTGCTTACACGCCTGCCGGGTATTTTTGAAAAAAGGCCGCTAAAGCTGCACATATTTCACCTGCAGTTCTGGAGCAGAAATACAGTGCTGTGGTTAAGGCTAACCATAGTAGGAAAACTGTATGCCATTGGAGCAACATAAAAAAAGATATTGCCAAGGTTGTAGACCAAAACTAAAAACCCCCTAGCCCACCTAAGAACCCCTGCTGGTGTTTATCGATGTATTGTGTGTATGTATGTGTTTATTTCATATTAACAAACCATTTATATTCAAAAATTTTCTTTCCAGTTTAGGCATGCTACCACTTCAAATTACAACAATTTAAATTACTTCCTTACCTGCTCTTTAATGCCTGTTTTCTCTTGTTTGATTAGTTCATGCACCTAGAGCACTTTCCTATATGCAGTTTTTACTGTTTCCCCTGTTTAGCCAGTCTGGTTTTTCATCCTGTCTTTAATGTGAAAGCCCTATGCAGCAACTTAGGAAAAAAAGCACTTTTAAATTTCAAAATTATTACTTTACACGAAAAAAGAAAAAGATGCAATGAGAAAACTGGAAATGCTAACAGAAGTCCAAGATAGCCCGAGTGTCTATGGCTATGTCTAATTCCTAAAAAAAGACCATCAATATAAAAATCAATGGCATCACCTTGAGATACTGACCCTAAAATTCCTGAATTCATGGATCACATGCATGTTTCTCATTAGACTAATAACACTACTAAACATTTATAATACAGCCACTATTTCTGAATTTTCTTTTAAAACATCCTTCTAAAGTAAATTGCTTGTACATGGCACAGAACTAAACCTTCCCAAAGCTATATGTTACCTGCTTCCCATCTTCATTATACAAAACCAAAAAGGTTTACTGCAGAGTAGTGGATTGTCTTTAGTATCAGTGCTTTCTTAATGTTTGCTTTCTCTCACAAGACATCTATACTCATCTTCCTTTCCTGCTGTCTCACTGCTTACTTTCTTTTCCCTTCAGATAGCTTACTTTTTCCTCCGCCTTCTCCATCCTTCCTTTTTCCTTTAAACAACCTATTATCATCTGTCTCATTCATGCCTTGTCTGTCTGCAGTTTTCACGTCCAAAAGGTTTTTTATAATTTCAAGGCTGTTATTTACATCTTATTCCTCTTATCTCCGTCCTTTCTTCCTTCTTTCTTTTGTGTTGTATTTTTTCCAGACACTGATGTTCTGCCTGCCTACTGCTTATTTTCTCTCAAATCTTTGTTTTATTACTAAGTATTCTTGTTATACTGTCAATAAGGTTTTCACACTGTTGGTCCTTTCCCTGTCATTTTTCTCCTCATCCATTCCAAATCTTGCTCCAGTAATTTAGTTTATCTTAAACTTTCCCAGATTCCCCAGATGTTCTGGTTTTGACCTTAGTCAATCAGCTGCTTTCTCAACCTTTTTTTCAAATGTCAGGCCTTGTTCAAGGAATTTCCAAAATTTCATTTTAGCTTTTATTTGATTTGTAATAGCAGTCAAAAATTCTCTAAAACCAGAGTTTTTATTTAGAGTAGCACATTG
>VWZD01012583.1:116428-132449 GCA_013396695.1 Sakesphorus luctuosus
AATGGTGATTTATTACCTCATTCAAGCAAGGAAAGTTGTGATAAGTATCACAGAAAAAGGTTGTCTACAATTCTGCTTTCCTCTCTGTTAAATTACTGCAATATGGGAATGGTTGCATGGATCTTAGTGAAGAATTTCATCTCCAAGATACTACTTGGCCAGAAATAACTTTTATGACCATCTAACCTGTTCTCTAGGACAACATAATAAAAAGAACTAACTTAATCATTAGGTTCCTTTCAAGCCCATTAAATATATTTGAGACTTAATACATTCTTTAGAAGAGCACCTAACTATAAAGACCACAACTGATGGAAAACCCACTTTCCCCCAGTTAATTTGGACTTGACCAAAAGGTAAGCCTCCTGTAGAGGTAGTCTTAACCAGATGAAAAAGTGTGTGAAGCATGTTGGTTCACAGTGAAGCTGTATGAAAATTCCCAAAAGTAAATCAGAGGAAGTTTTCCGCTTTAAAAATTTNTTTCCGCTTTAAAAATTTCACTAGAGGTTTTGTAAGTTTTGTGGGTCTGAATATATATTGACCCATGCTAACTATCCACCACAAGTCATGGGTAAACCTGATATGTCTTTCATAAGAAAAGAATAAAAGAGACCAGAAAAGAGAAGGAAAAGTTCCAGGTTTTTCCTTGATAACAAGATTTCTCCCATTCAAAAAACGCACCAAGAACTCAAAGATAATTTTAGCTTAACAGGTTTAAAAAAACTTACACAGAAGCACTGTCTAAGCATTTCAGATGAACACCAAAACAGTCTGGGTGTGTAATTCACCTGCTAATATATGCTGCACTTTTGTAGCATGATAATCAAACTTAACAAATTGTTATACTGTGGCCATCAATAACGACACAGAAGTTTTAAAACTCACCAGAAATGGAGAGTTTCTATGTATGTGCCTGAATATCTCCACTTGGCCTCAAGGCCATTTCAAGTCCCCTAGAAAGCTGATATTTAGCACCTCATAAAAAACTGTGTACAACTGAGTAGAGGAAAAAAGTGACATTTGTTGGTGGTTTATATGGAGGATCACATTACTTTTCTTAAAAGTAAGGGAAAGAAAGGTCTTCCTTTATGTGTTTAGGACAAGGAGGAAGAGTGGTTTCCCAAAAATCTTTCTTTTGGTATGTTATTAAAAAAAAAGAAAAGGGTTTGTAGAGCTGCAAGCAAGCATACTGTTTTATATAACTTCACAGACTTGCATTGTTTTTGTCCTGAATTAAAGGATTTACAGTACACACCTAAGAAACTCTATAGCTATTCTGCACTTACCTTTCAAGTACCTTGTGGCTTTTCAACTATTGTGCTCAGAAAGATCTCTCTCTGAATATTCCCGTATCCATGTAAGGGGTCTGCTTGCTTTAAGGACAGATAAGAAGTTACACAGCTTTATTTTCCTCAAGTGAAATATGATTTTAAATCTAAATACTGAAACAACACAAAATATTTTAAATATGTTATAGTTAGTGAGGTTTTCCACACTGCAGGTTTGTTTTCCATTCCCCCCATGACATCTCACAACTCTAAGTGCTCAATGACAGCCTGTAGAGGTTTCGCCATAATCCACCTTTATCCATTAACAGACACTCAATCACTAAAGTGCTTACTAGACTAAACATATTTATCCAACCAAATCACACTTTACAATGCAACGCTGCCAATCAGACCCCAGCTATTAACGAGGAACTGCTTTAAGGGGATTTTGGTGTTTGTGCTGTGAAGAGCATGCTTACCTCCAACAAACCACTAAACCAAATTAACATAGCAATATCCTCATAAAAGAAACCAGATATCCTGTTGTGAAAATAGAAAGCTTGGTAGGACAGGGCTCCTTTGATGGCTAACAGTGTGGCAGACGAAGGCTTCAGACTACAAATCTGGTTACCACAGGCTCATTACAAAACTTGAGCATTAAGCTTTTGCTAACTGAAAAACAAAATAAAAATTTGTCATTTGAGTAACTCAGTAAGTCATCAAGTTACTAAGTTACTATTGTAATTGCAATAAGTTCTGTAATTGTTGAATAAGGATCCTTAATTCTAATTGCTCCTTTGTCCAAGACCATGTTGTAAAAATGCTTGCATTAGCCAAAATAAAATCCAAGAGACACAAATGTGGTAGTAATAATAATTCTTTTTATTAGCCTGGAAAAGAGGAAGAGAACAAAGCTTTAAAAAGACTTCAAAGTTCTGACCAAGAGAAAAAACCCTAAAATTGGAGAAACATGCATACACTCTGCCCTTTTATTAGACTCATACAGACTAAGTGCCATCACCAAAACTTAGAGCTTGACAGCATTTCTTTCCCAGGCAGCAGGAAAAGTTAAACCATCCATGTTGCAGGGATAATTTAAGTTCTCTGTCAAAACCTACATAAAACAGTCCTGTATATTCTCACTAGGAAGCCCTAATAGTTTTAGACTTATTGGTATTATACCTCCTTTAAATCCCAATATTTTAAAGCTGGATTTGACATTTGCTGAGACTTGGTGTATTTTCTCTCCATTTAACCATAGCTAAAAGAAAGGTTTACAGTTTTCAACTCCGAGGTAAGTGACTCATGAAAATTCATGTTTTTAAGAAACACTTATCAGTTTAAAAAATGCACATATATCCTTTCTTACTTTCAAATAGGTCTCTGTTATTGAAATATGTATTTCCAATCCTCAACTGCTTATCAAAAATAATGAGCACTCTCTTTTTTATTAGCTTTTTATAAACACTTCTGGGGAAAATTTTATGAGCAGCTAGAACAAGTTTTACTTCTTGCAGAGAAGGCTTCATACTGGAATCATATCCAAAATGAGCAAACCACAACACGAACAGATTTTCCAAAAAATCACTAGAGCAGACTTCTAAGTTAGAGCTGGAAACATAAAAAGTACAAATTAAGTTGTCATGTAACAGAGTAGTATAGTTTTGTATGGTAGAGTTGTACACCATGTTCCATCTCAATATGTATCCATCTCCACTATTTCTGTTCTGAATTGTTACGAGTAACACAAAAATTTGGAAATTAATGTTATTCCAGGTTTGTGCATAGGCATGCCAATGTATATTTTCATATGAAAGAAGCCAATGCAGGTTTTCAGTGCATAACTATATCACTTACAGAAAGGGAAAAACATCATAATACTAGAGACACAAGAAGAAAAGAGCAAATTACAATACAAATTAAGAAGAAAAATTACTGTGGACCACACTGATTTTCAACATTTAGAAAATTCTTGTTGTGGTTCATAAAAAATACATGCTTTCATGCCTTTGCTAAATATCCATGTTAATAGATTTTATATTCTGTATTTTATATATGTGTCACAGAAAGCAATGAAAATACATGCAGAAAGCTGCCAAAACAATTTTTTCTCGATTAACTGAGAAAGCAATGTTAATAACTGTAATGCTGCCAATTTGGTTCTGTAACACCGATTTGAAACAATTTGTTGTTCCATGGAACATGAATTTCTCAATGTTCCACTTAGTTATTTTTAATTGGTGTTTTGTTTTGAAAGGTACCACGTGTAACATATTGAAACTTTCCAGCTAGCAGAAAGTGAAGAGTAGTGCAAACACTGGGACAACAAAATATTTCATTCTTTCATAACTTTGTTACTTAAGTGAAAAACACAACCACATAATTAAAGCATTGTATTTGAATCCTCATGTTATGTTTGGAGGCTAGAGAAGTTAATGAACTGTACAGCAGCTTCCTAAACACAGAGGAAGTGAGGGAACAGCTAATCTGTTGAATTATGTGATGCAACTCATACCTATAATGTGCACAAGTAATAACAGAATACTGCCCATAGCTCTAAGTACCGTGGCCCCACTTTCCATGTACAAGGGCAGTATTGTGCCTTTTCATTTGTGATGCGTGAAAGTGTCAAACTCTCCATTTATTATGGAGTTGTGTCTTTAAATAGACACAATGCATCCAGCCAGATTGCCTACATTTTCCACTACATGGCTAGGCTTGAGCTGTCTTCTGGAAATTACATGATTCATTCTTTAAACTTACTCTGTCAAAAGGCTATTCCACATGTTACCCAGTTCTGATAATGTCTGCAGAATTATATTTGTAGGAGACAGAGTAAATAAGAAAGTGTAAAATTTGTAGCTGTCTCTAAGCATCTTTGCCTGATTCATAAAGAGTAAGTATTTTCTGTAAAATTCTTTAAAGCAATTTCATTTCCAAATAGGGATAACATTATACCATATTTTGGAATTATTTTCTTCAGGCTGAGGATAGAATCTGAAGGTATTAATTAGAAAACATATTATAAATAACTTGATAGATCTTACATATGCAAGCCTTTTTACAGTTTCAGCTTTATTTATTTTGTTCTCATGGCATGTTGGCCAATATTCCAGTAGCACAAGCTCAGGTGCTTCTGTTAAGACTGTTTACTGTGCAAAGTCTTTTTAGCTTATTTAAGAAAACTTCACACTCTACTGAAATCTTCAAAGTTATTGCATCTATTCTTTGTGTCTTTAAAATGTTACCATCAGGCCATTTTCTGTTGGTAATTGACCTAATGTGAAAGGATAATCATACTATCAATTCTTCATTACCCAGGCCAATATAAGCCAAAGAGTAGGCAAAAATTACAGTATTTGACATCATGGGGACTTCTGTAAATGATCATGGGGTGTCAGGTCCTTTGGGATTATCAGGTCCTACTCAGTACTCTTTGTGCTGGTCTGCAGCTCTCCCTCGCAGAGACATCCATGTATATCTGTGCTTTGTTCCTTATCTCTCCAAATACAAAAAGGCTGATTACTTGTAACAGAGCAGACTATTCTTGTGATGACAGGTATGGACTGGCTCAGGACTGGCTTCTATACAAGCTAATAAGGACTATTTAAACCAACACATATGTTCTGAATACTTATAAAAAAGCTGCTAGCTCAAACTGGCAGGCCAAGAGGAGAAAGCACTTGCTACCTGGCCAAGTGGTCAGTCAAGACACTTCCCTCTTGACTACCCCAAACTTGTTTCTTTCTCATTTCATGCTCAAGCAAATTGCTCAGGAAACTTTGTATTGTGCAACCCTGTATCAGGGTACTTGAAGGATTAGGTTACTCTGCTTTCTGGGTAAACCCATTGGCTACCAGTAGGTCCTCCCTAATTTGCATGTTTGATGAAAATGTTTTTAAAAGAAGATGTTTTCTTAACAAATCATAAATATTGTCTCTCCTTCATAATGTTAAATAGCATAAAATATCTGGTAAATAGTTTTCACCTGTAGTCAAAGTTTCTAATAATTATTTATCCCAAGCACAGCAGCCATCTGTCTGAAAAGAGGCTCCAGCAAGCAAGATTATAATAATGGACAGATAACATCTAATCTTCTATTTAGTAGAAACATTTGACATAAGAAACCTTCAAATTCTCTTTTTCCTTTTCCTAATCTATTAAAGAAAGATGATAAACAATTTATTATCACCAGTCCTTTTAGGTTTACAAAGGATTCTAAAAATGTACCCTCCACATTCCCTCCACAGTTCAGTGGCAAATGGATCCTAAAATAAAGAGTATTTTATCTCAAATGGAAGTTACAGGCTCATATGAGTGGAACATACTGTTCTCCTGTGCTTTAGTTAAGCTTTATAGGAAAGTACTTAACAGGAAAACTCACAGCAAAAATGAAATGTATATTTCAACCAGAATGCACATAAACAGGGCCTTTTAAGATTTCATCAATCTGACTTGTCAAATTCTGACATCATATTATACATTAAAAGTTTTATAAGCCAAATAAGTCAGTGTGGGAAGAAATTTGGAAGCCATAACTGCAATATCTAAAAATATCTACACTCTATTTAGTATAACAACTGCAGATTGTTGAGCACTTTAATGTTGGTTGCCCTTTTTTCTTTACATATACAAAAGCACATAGTTTTGGTTTAGACATATTCTATGTCACTGATATTAGAAACTGTTGGGAGAAATCTTTATCCCATTTGCATTGACAAAGGAAGGGAAGAAATTGTTCCTTGGCCATGCAGATGTGGTATGTGTTTCAGAAGCATTTGTTGTACTAGCTGGTGTTCAGGGCAAGGGTTGCTGCCATTTTACTGTTGTGGCAAACTTGAGCCTCAATTTTTTATTCAGAAATTTGCTGGGTTCTAATAGAGCTTTCTCAGAGCAAAGTTCTGCCATACTTCTGAAAAACTTTTCCTAATGCAGAAATGTGTTAACTACACGTACACATCTGTGTTTAAAACACATAGATGGATTGACCTATTTATCTCAATACTTCAATTTGAGTTAATGAGAGATATAGCTAGTCATGTCAGGCTTCATTGGTCTCATAAATTTTACCAAAATATCTGTGGGAAAACAGAATGCATCATTAATTAAAAAAAAAAAACCAACACCATTTGACAAGTCATTACTGTAATAACTCTGTTCCTCGGTTATTTCACACCATTGCCTCAGCAGTTCCATGCAGGATCCATAACATAATATGATGTTGATCAGGATGATGTCTGCTGACATTTCGTAAGCTCACAGTTTGCATTTAGTAGCCATTGCATTTTTATGTAGTGATGCACTGTTCTTTCTCCCCCCAAATCATATCCAGAACATTCATCTACTGACTACACCTTTCCTCCTCCATATTTATTTTAGCAGATCACAGCATAAAAATAAAATACATCTTTCCACTTCTGGATACTAAATCCCTGAAAAGCTTGCATGAAATTCAAAGTCTCATTTTTTTTTTCTGCTGGGAAACTACATGAACCTATAATTTACGCAGGCTTAAGTATGAACATTTCTTTATTAATGGAAAACCAAACCTTATTTTTTTCAGTTTGTTTGCTTCAGAAAAGTATTTATCTGGTTCCTGTTTCATAATCCACTACTGAAAGGTCAAAGATTAAAACTAAGCACTCCTCCTGTGCCCTCAAACCAAGCATAGCAGACAACCTCCATTTTCTTGGTTTCCTGCTACTCTGAGTTTGTCAGACACTGATTACAAATAACACCCTGAGCAGTTATCTCTATATGGTATGTTTCTAACTTCAATGTCATAACCAATGAGTCACCATGAGTAGGAGAAATAAGATTACCTTTTAAAATAAGTTCACAGTAATCCTTTTCTTAAATGTCATAGCTAACAACTCATTCTTTTGCATGACATGAAACTTTGAAGTAAAACCCACTTGGGAATGTACAATGACTTGGTATTTCCATGATGAAGAAAGAAATGGATTACTTTTTCCACAGATCTTTATTTTTCACATTTTGGAACTCAGAACTGTTTGCCTCACAGACTTAAATTCAAGAGTATTTCTCCTTTTTTTTTTTTTTTTTGCATTCACAACACTTGATGGTGAGGAAATGTCATATTATTGAAAATTAGAAACTTTAAAATAAAATAACGAGCAAAGAATTTTCCAGTAGGTGGGGAAATAAAAAATGAAAGGCAGGTCCCCCAACAGTCACAAACACAGAAGATTACAGCAGAGGAAACTGTCAAGATTGGATAAGCTGGCTGAACAGAGAGGAACAGCACCAGAGATACAGGATAAATGATTCCACAAAGGAGAATGGAAAGGGAATTTTAAAATTGATGATAAAGAACCCATTATCTAAGTTTCTTTAATTGACTGATGTTACAATAGATGTCAAATAAAAACAAAAATCCAGTGGAACCACTAACATTTATATAAGTGTTTTGAGGGAAAGGCTCAGAGACAGAGAAATTCACCTGGAGTGGTAGAGTTTCGGCAAGATCTGAATCTATTTCCAGGTATAGTGGTATAATTGTAGGGTCTAAAAGCTGCTATAAATTTGTCTGTGCTCATGAAAACCCTGTAGATATATTTCTCCATCTAGCCAATTTGTTATGCGCAATAATTTGTATTGTTGCCATATCTGCCACTGATGGGCAGACCTGTGACAGATGCATTCTGGCATCCAAACCCAGGTCCAATGGCAAACTCAGAGGTGCTTTTAGTTTCTGTGTTTCATACTCAGGGTGACCAAAGCATCCACCCAGCACCAGAACAGCTCTGGGGAACAGCCACGCTCCTGGCAGGATCTGCTCTGTTACAACATTGAGGGCCCCTGCCTGGAAAGTCTTATGCAACTTGTGGACTTTATGTTCCTTATCTCAGAAAGACACATATTTAAAACTTAAAAGAGATTGAAATCTTTGTCTGCTGTTTTCACCACATGAATATACAGGAAGGCAAACAGTTTTTTGCTTCCTGTTGTACTAAACTGTACACACAGATTTGTGAAAGGGATTGGGGTTCAGGACTGAGAAAGTCCTTCAGACTAATCCCCACCTACAGACAAGCTTTATCATTTTTTTTGCTTAGCCAGCTCTTTGGAAAAGATTACTTCAATAGACAAACATTCTTTCCATTTGTCAGACAGCCTCAAGGAGTTTTCTGTAAAAAGCTGGAATTGAGCCAGGAAATGCAGATCTCCTGACCAACCTTAGGCCTCCTCTACTAACAACATACTATCACCAGATCATAGAACGGATGTTACTTTAAAAAAAAAAATTATTTTTCAAATCTTCAGGATGCAGAGTCTATATTTACATCTCAGAAATGGGATTTATTTTCAAGACTTTAAGTAGCACTGATCATTTTAAAGTCCAATTTAACAGCTAGAGTGCTAAATGTGGACATAGGATTATAATTTCAGTTGGAGTAGAGTTGGAAAGTACAAGGGAAATTGCTTCACCTTGTTTCTTTGCAGCTGCCTCTCGTTTCTTTCTATCAAAAACTTCCCTTAAGACTATTAAAACATTGTTTAGATGAATCAGTACCCTTTTCTTGAAAAGCTGATCAATTTTTGAAGATGTGTACATCTAAAAATTTTTTAAAACTTTACAAGTAACAGATTTAGTACATAATCCATGAAACTATCAACTATATCATTTCTTTTTAAGGAATCTCCACCCCAAGGCAAGTTTTCTAATCAAGTTGTGCTACACAATCAGCACAAGTTCCAGTCAGTCCTTTGAATACAGGGATTTTGATACTTCCTTATTCTAGCATCTTTATCCCCTTAGGGTTTTTTTGGTAATTAACACAAGGATAATTGCTAGATTTCAAAGGGATTTTGCCTCCTCTTCTTCTAACATATATTTTTTAAAAAACCCTGTAGTTTAAGAGAGGGAAAATTGTACTTTTTAAGACTTGAGAGTGCTCTCTTTTAACCACTACATATTTCTGAAATTCTCTTAAAAAGATTTTTCCACAGAATCAATATATGTGAAATGAAAACAGATATTTTGCCGATGCTGTGCAATTATCAAGCTTTCAGAGGAAAAGTTAAAAAAAGGCTGAATCACTTTTAAAACCTTGTAAAAAAGAGTAAAATATTTCTGTCATGTAAAATTTAAAAACATTTCTAAACACAATTATATTTGGAACTCAAAACAAAGAACTTTAATTAAGTGGTGTTCAAGAATGAGAATGAAGTAACACACAGTATTTGTCTCAACACCATGGACTGTTCATTATTTTCTAATAACAGGTAAGATGTAGATTTTAAGAACTTATCCTGAACATTGTCTCACAATGAATGTATGTGCCTGGCCATTGACAGGGGAATAATCAACCTGTTATACTTAAATATCCACAAAGAGAGAGATGTCATTGCTATGAAGACATGGAGATCAAGTCTAGTCTGACTAAAAATTTCTGGCTAAAACTCTCACTAATAATAATACTATGCAAAAGGTGAATATGGACATTGCTATTACATTTTTCTCTCCTTGGAGAATCACATTAGTTTAGATGAGAAGCAGACACTGATCACTTCTCTATGGTGACCAGTGACAGGACCTGAGGGAATGGCCTGAAGTTGTGTTAGGGGAGGTTTAGGCAGGATATTAGAAAGATATTCTTCACCCACAGGGTGATTTGGCACTGAAACAGGCTCCCCAGGGGAGTGGTCACAGCACCAGTTTGAGAAGGGTTTGGATGATACTCTTTGGCACATGGTGTGATTCTTGGGGATGATCCTCTGTGGGGCTAAGGGTTGGACTGGATGATCCTTGTGGGTCGCTTCCAACACAGCATATTCTCTAATTCTGTGACTTTGTAAACCAGGATGGCTGTAGATGGGAGACAATAGGCTGTGATGGTTGTTCTGTTTTGAGAATGACACTTACCGTACTCTGTTGGTAAGCCAAAAACATCCTGAAGGCAGAGACCAGAACCTTACCTCTCTTCTGCTTTTCATCTCTTTCATGCTCAGTCCCACAATGGCTCTGTCTCAATTGGAGAAAATTCAATCCACCTGCAGCAAAGAAGCTAGTTCATTTGCACAGGGCTTTGATTACAGGTCTGCAGCTGTAAGCTGTCTAACCAAGAGGTTACCACCAACAGGTGAGTGTGGATGTCCTCACCATATTCTCCTCCTCCTTCTCTGGACATCTCATGTAGGACTTTTGTGGTCATTTTTCTAAATACAGATCATAACAGTGTGTTCATGCAGGAACTTGTCTCCCAGAAAAGACACAACTGACAGATAAGGGACAAGCTCAAGAACCCCAAGGCTACTTAAAGAAGTGACTATCATAGAATAATAGAATATACTGAGTTGTAAGGGACTCATCAGGATCAGAGTCCAACTCCTGGCCCAGCACAAGACAGCCCAAAAGTCACACTATGACTGCGGGGCAAGCAATTCATGAAAACAGGTTAACTGGCACCATTGGGAGTAATGATTTTCCCGTTATGTATAATACTGAACTACTTTTCTCTTTCAGTTCAGTTTTACATGCCCAAAGACCTTGAATAGACCACTGAAGTGCTATACTGAGTTAGGCTAGTGGTCTACCCAGAATTGTGTGCTGTTTGAAATATGGGGTGTTTAAAAAGAGATTTCAAGGATGACTACTTCATGTAATTATTTTAACTTGTGTTTCTCCAGTATTCGTGATTGATGCATTTGAGATATTAGAGGAAACATCCTTTCCAGTCGTTTTGGAATCTATTTATGGACCTGTTTTCCTCTAATGAATTTATTGAACCTCTTTCTACTGTCAGCCTCCACAACTTCCTCTGACAATAGGCTCCATAATTTCCCAACCTGCTGAGAAAATAATCACTTTTTGACCTGTTTTAAACTAAACTCATGGAGTGCACTTATTCTTATCCAGAACAACCAGCTGAGTAACAGTCCTCTGCTTAACTTACAGAAAATAAATTACTTTGTGAATCCAAATCATATTTCCCTTCAGGATTTTTGATCTATATTGAAGATCGCTAGCTTTTCAAAGTCTTGCCTCTAAGGGTCTCATCTTCTTAGCCCTTCTTTTGTTGCCCTTCTAACATCTTTAAGTACCATGCACTTTTTCCTGAGTTATAAAATCAGAAACAAACACAGAACTCACAATAATGCATGTCTTTTTGTTGACTTTGTTTCTGAAAGGTTGGGATTTGAGCTTTGATCGGTGACTACAGAAGACCTCTTTTCCCATCTGGTGCTCAGCAGTAGGACAGAAGGTTGGTGCATAACAAATGTCAATCCTCAGCACCTCATTCAAAAAAGCTTCTTCAGAACAGTTATAAAGTTTCAATCAGTAAGTCCTTCATGGACAGGAACAAGTTCCCCGCCCCTCCCCATTATTTATAAGAAAATAATTTGATTAATTGTCGCTCCCTCTGTATGTTTAAAGAATATACAGTAACTCAATCCAACAATTAAATTTCCTTAAAAGTATTTCAAGACAGTAAAACAACTTGACTTCTTATTGCACTGGCACAATTAAGACCAGGCTCAATTATTTCAAACCTTAAACAAATGCAAAATACATTTAGAGTTGAGAAGCCTGTGCTATCAATGAGCTCTGCAAATACTATAGCTAAATGATTCTGTTAGTTTGGTATTCTAGTGAAGTCATTCAGTGGGCAAGCCTACACACAGTACTTCCTTCTAGGAAGCTAACAGAGTCTGTTTCCAATTCAAATCAGAAGGTTTCCAGCCTGTGCAGCACTGATTCCTACCACCTTTATGAAGACTGTGTGTGCTTTATCTTTGTGTGATTTATTTTATAACACTGAGCAACAGCTGACATTGAGACCCCAATACCACAAACTATTCCTCATGCAGAGATTCAGAGAGTAAAACTGTCCTTTCAAAATGAAGTTTTTGTAATTGTGAGTTCAAGTCAACCCAAAAGTCCAATGGGTCCTTGTAATCCAGTATTAAGAGATCTTCAGGGAGCAAGAAATTTGAGATAAATTACTTCTATCCAGTATGTTTCACCATCTCTCAAAATCTGTGACTCCAGTTCATCCCCAGTTTGTATCCTCTGAAAGTAGTAAGGATGCAATTTCTTCTCTAATATATATCATCTCCTTTACTCAAGCTCTAATGCCCATCTATTGTCTCTCTACTGAAAGACTATAAAAGTTCTTCTGTTTGAGCAGACTTCCTCCAAAGCAGCATCCTGGTCTGAGCATCTCCCTAACTTCCTTTCTCAGTCAGTAATCTGTAACCCTCTACTTCCAAAGAGGAAGAAAATATTATCTTAATCCAGACTATGACAAAATATGATGATTAACTCATGTTAAACTCTTACTTGGAGATAAGATTATTGCAGCGTCAATCATGTCAGCTAGTGTCACATGAAAGAGGGGCAGAAATGCAAAGATTTCTTGGCACATTTATATTGATACATTTTTATTGGCTATAAGTATCCCTACAATATCAAAGCCTTTTAAAGCCCAACACATTCTGTCTGCATCTCACCTAAAGAGACCCTTTGCCAGACAGATTCAAGGCAATGGACAGGCTTTTGATACTCTGTTATGAGGACTGCACTTAATTGCAAGGGAGAACCTTCTATGTAAAGTTCTCCTACAAGTTATATTGCTGCCAGTACCAGAAACAAACAGGACTAACTCTAGCAGTTCCTGAAATAACTTTTATTAATACAAGTATGTGACAATTACTGTGGGTTTCATGTTGTCAGTGATAATGTTTAACTACGATTGCACTTAACTAATAACAAAACCCCAAAGCCCAGAAACGTGCTGCACAATACAGCACAACATAAGTCTCAACACAAAACTCAAGCCACCTCGTCTTCCACGTCAGACCAATTTACAAAGACTAGGACAGAATCTAAACATACCTGTTAACACAAAGCAAAAAGAAAGAATAGAGCTGCTTTCCACTAACATACATTTTAACTCACTAAGATAAAGAACCGCACACCTAAGCAAACCACTAACTACGAGTCAGCAATAAAGTACAGTGTAACAAAACAAAACAAAACAGAACAATGAATATAAAGTAAGATATATACCTGGTAAGTTATGAGGTGTGGGGCAAGGTAAAATTTGTATCCAAGTAGCAAAGTATAATTAGTAAATAAGGTATCTTACGAGATAAAGGTGAAAGATGTTATTATATAAAGCATAAGCCATATAAGGTATAGGGTGTAAGGTATAACGTATAGAAAAACAGAGTAAACGGTAGCTCACCTCTGCAGTGTCCAAAGGAGTGGAAGGAGACCTGGCAGCTGGTTGGTTATTCCCATGGAGATGATGGAACTTATCTTTCCCTTTTGCTCATATCCTATCTCTTTTTTATACTTTTTTCTTAGGCAGTTTGAGTGACTATAGTCAATAATATTTTTGGGGTCATAGATAGATGACATAGGCCTAAGGGTTGGGTCCCTGTGTGTTCCTGCAGGATGTCGCAAAGAAAGGCCATGCTATCTCCATAACACTCTATTCTTCTGTAATCCTATCATCAGCCTGTCTTCAGCACTTTCAGGAAGCCCCTGGGATCTCCTTGTCCCTTCTTGTTTAATCCATTATCATGGTTTCTGGGAACACGCCCTCCAGGTCCTGAGGCATTTCCTGTAAAACATCAGGACAGTTATCATTGCCTTGAATGGATCTATCACCCTACATCTAGTTTCCAGAAGCAGTGAAGACTTACTTAAACTAAGGTGGCTTTTAAATGATCTCAATTTTTATTTCCATACTCTTTCATTTTGACAGTGGAAGTCTTCCTATACACTGTAACAAACAGGAAACGGAACTCAGGAAAGTTGTAGATCAGTAAAGCTGATGCTAAAGTGTTCTTTCAATAAGAATTTTCTAATTGATTGAAAGAGAAGTATTTTGCTGCAGTATGCTTGAGGTAAAAGAATTCACATTAACCCCTAGTGAGTTTGGAAAGTTATCTGATTTCCTTGCTTCTGCACTGCCTGAATCCTGTCCTGTCTAATGTGGTGAGAGAAGCCTGGAAGCTCAGCTGCCTGTCACTGAGCAAGGCAACAGCCTATCTCTAAAGGCTTTCTAATCTCCTGTCCTGTACTAGCCAGCACACTGTTAAAGCTGGAGATGTTAGATCCACCTGTACTTCACTCCCCAGAACAGCCTCTAGGGAAAGTGGAAAAAAGGTCCTTAATTTATGTTTATGAATGTAACAAAACAAAATGTGAGGAGATCTGAGTGTTACAGAATTAAATTTTTCCACAAAACATGATATCCTGGTTGAAAATCTTTGTTTACTTGATGCATCCAGACAATGTGAATCCTCTTTCCATTACCTGGCCAATTGGCTGACATAAGTGGTGCTTAGAATAGCTCTCAGGGAACATTACACAACAGAATCTTTTTTTTATGTTATTTATTGTCTGTGTTGGCTGATCTTCAAAATTTTCATCATCTTCATAGCGATTGTGTTTCCTTTCAGTGTCTCTCACCATCCTTGGGGACTCTTAAACATTTATGTCTACACTCAACAGGAGAAATTGAAGATATGGTACGTGACTTCAAGCTAAATCCTACAATAATATATTAGTAGGGAAATCATGATATTCTGGCAGATCTGTCAGTTTTATTTTCAAGGATAACTATGAAAAACTCGTAGCTGTCAAGAGAAAGATTTGTACAGTTACATAATAAAGTGTAAGGCAAGTATTTAACAAATCATATAATTATTTGCACTTCTCGTTTCTGTGGATTCTTACAGGCACATCCGCATTTGGATCCTTGAACTAAGGGGAGACTGGTAGTCTTATCTCAAAGATGCCACACTTATTTTCTCTCCACTGTTCTAAAATTTCAAAAGAGACATTAGGAAAAATCAGAAGTATCAGAGGAACCTGATTTTCAGATCATAGGTACTCAACACTTTTTTGAGACTATCAAACTGTTTTGAGGGCAAGGATTAGGTTATCCATTAGTCATGTTTCTAAAAATATTTGGCATGACATATTATCTTATCCATAAGCAACTCTGCAGCAGGCAGATCACCGTTTATGTATAGGTGGTTAACTTAGAGCTGTTATGGGACTTATCACCCAGTGAAATATGATTATTACCCAACTAAGACGTATTTTTCACCATGCTTATTCATTTATGAAACAGACTTTACTCATCACAGTTGAACTCCAGCTTGCAATTTCTTGTTACATGACTGATTTCAGTGTTTCATTAAAATACTAAGTGATAAAAAGTTGACATTGTCTTTCAATCAAACCTTTTTACAATAAACCCAATAGTGTTGCTGATTCTCTATTCTCACCTAAAGACAGTAGCTATTGCAAACAGAGTTTGAAAATACAGTTTATTTTTATCAAATTATTTAAGAATATTTAACATAATTACCAATTAATGTTAAGCAACTAAATGAAGAGTATTTTAGTTTCTGTTTTGGCTAGCCTCTATGCTATAATGAGCATAGAGTACTGTTCTACTCTCAGACTGCTTTGACTTCGGAAGTCCAGAACAGTTTGAGAACTGTGAGGTCTGAGACATCTGCCCCTCTTTCTCTTGTAGTGAGTCATAAATCATGCCAATCATTTTAGCCTTGATGCACTGCATTCAGTGGGCATTGTCCTATTAACTTTAGTGGGATCACATTATGAGTTTGAAGTTAAAGAAAAAAGTTCCATGTTTTCTTGGACAAATCATCATATAATAAAAAGTTGCATTAAATTCTAGTTCTGAACAAAATGGGAAATAAAGGAGATTGATTACCATTTGATTTTTTCTCTTTTTTTC
>VWZD01012584.1:13946-24267 GCA_013396695.1 Sakesphorus luctuosus
CGAAGAAGGCCATGTCGGTGATGGGCTCCTGCGAGCGGGGGGCTCCCAGCATGGGCAGCCCCCCGTTATCCAGCGGTTGCTTCACCCAGGTCTACACGCCGGGAGCTGTCAGCGTGCCCGCTGCCCGCAGAGGGTGTTTCTATGACACTCCGCAAGGCCCCGAGCTCAGGACCCTCGGCTCGGCCTCGGGACGGCTGCCGGTAAGGTGTCTGCCCCCATCCCCTGCTCGGGCATCGCTTCGGGGGCACCGGGGGGCTGCGGGGCGTGCAGGGTGGGCAGCGAGGGGCGGGTGACCCCAGCGCCTACAGCCCACTCCCTTCCAAATTTTGCAGCTCATCGCGGGGTCTGCATCCCCCGAGGGGTCTTTTTGGGGTGGGGGAGGGCGAGGTCTGAAATCAGAAGTCGCAGTGAAATGGCTCAGATGTTTCTCAACTTCCCTCGCCCCTGCGTGCCCGCGGCTCCGGCTTCCGCTTTTCGGCCTTTTTCGGCCCTTTTTCCTTTCTCCAGTTTGTAAAAAGTCCGGGTCGCGCTGCAAAACCCACCCAGGATTCCCAGGCGCTTTGCGACCCGCTTTCCTCGGTGGGGAAGCGAGAGGTGGGCGCGGGCAGAGCCCGTGCCTGCTGCGGGTGGGGGGCACCGGCCCTGCCCTCTGGCTCTCCCCTCCTCGGGGCTGTGACCCCCGCGCTGGGGGGACACGGGGCAGGGCTGGTTCAGCATCGCTGCCCAACCTTGGTTCCCATCCGTGTTTACAGCAGGGACTGTTTTTTGGGGGGGTCCCATCCTCCACGGGTCACCCCAATGCTGTTACAGGGTTCATTTTGCCGGGAGCTGTGCAGGGGGTCGCCGTGCCATGTCCCTGTCACCGTGCCATGTCCCTGTCACCAAACCCCCAAGAGGGTCACGGCTGTTGCTTGCAAAGCCCAACACCCTGAACAGGAAAACTGAGGCTCAGGTCGGGCGCTGGCCCCGTGCCCAGTTTTGGGTGGCTCTGCCCAGCCTGTCCCTCCTCCCGGAGGGCGCCGCAGAGCCCCCGGCCCCATCGGCCCTGCTGGCAGCTGGCATTTAATTCCTGCCTGCCCCAGCCCGGGCACACGTCCAGCCCTCACTGTGAGCCTCTGTTCTCCCCGGGTCCTGGGAGGGATCCCAGGCCCCGCTAACTCCAATTTAGTTTTTTTCAAGGCTTGATATATTTATTTATTCCCCCCCTTTCCCCAGTCCCTGATGCTCGGTGCCAGCTGGGGACATGGGCACTGCAGGGGGACAGGAGGTGTCTTTGCTGCCCTCTTTGTGCATGGCTGGGGGGCTGGATGGGGCCATCCCCCCCCATCCCGGGGCGCTGTGAGACCACCTGTCTCCTCTCTGGCCTCTTTATCACCAAACAGTGTGAGCTGCCACGTCCTGCACTGCCAAGGGCTGTTGTTTGAGGAGACGCCATCGGTGCTGCCCCCTCCCCTAAAATCACCCCACAAACTCCCGTCCTATCGCTGTGGAGCTGGTTTTGGGCTAACGACCCCTTTGACATCATCGTCATCATCATCATCATCATCACTGATGCTGGGAGATGCTCAGGATGTTCTTGCTGTCCCCTTAATGGGGTCTGGGAGGGCTTGTGTGACACCTGGGGACATGAAATGCTTGTCCTCAAGTGACATTTGGGATCAAGAGGTTTTGGGCCTCTTTGTCATCACCACCACCATCATCATCATCATCATCATCATCATCATCATTGTCATTATCACCCACACCAGGAGATGCTCAAGGTGTTCCTGCCCACACCTGTCCCCTGAACAGGGTCTGAGGGGCTCATGTGACACTTGGGGACATGACATGCTCCTGCATCCCCCTTGGTGGCTTTCAAGTGGCGTTCCCCGCTGTCCCCATCCCATTATCGCATTCCCGGCACTGGAGATCCCGTTTCCAGCCCCGGTGCAGCACTTGCAGCCCTGACAGCTGGGGTTGCTGCCCCACACACCCCATTTATGGCACAACCTTTGTGTGCAGAGCCGAGGCAATCAGATAATGAGCGTTTCCTCCCAATTCCTGAGCAGGGCAATTGCGGCCGCTCCCACTCGGCACCGGCTTTGTGCCGCCTGAATGATCTGGGGTCACCTGGAGGAGCCCATCACCCTACAGGAAAGCGGGATGGGTTGTCTCTCATGGTCTAAAAAAAAGCCTTAAATTTCATATACTCCCTGATTTGAGGGTTCTGGAGCAGGTAAATGCATTTTCCTCCATGGAAAATGGGTATTTTGGAGCGTTTTTAGCCCATGCCAATGCTGTCCTGAGCGTTTGGGGTCTCTACACGGGCTGTGGGGTCTCTGTAGGGGCTCAAGGCTGTCCAGGGACACTGGAGAGAGGGGTGTCTGTGCCGTGGGGTCCCAGCTCTCCCTGCCTGCTCCGTGCCAGGACAAGGGTGTCCAGAGTTCGCCGTGGTTTCGGTATGACCTGGCAGGGCCGAGCCACCCGTGCAAAGAGCACCTGAGGGTGGCAGCCCCTGTGGGTTGGCAGGAGAACCTGCTCAGCAGCACCCCAGATTCCATGGGGGTGACACAGAGTGATCCTGTCCCGCCTTGATCCCATCAAGGGGTTTTTCTGCATGGGCAGGAGAGGGGTTTTTGGGGGTGGGGGTGGGTGGGGAGGTGGTGACTCTGCTTTCAGAGGGGCTTCTTTTTCGATCTGGTTTTACAGCCTCCAGCTCCTCTCCACTGGGGAATGTCTTCTGGGATGGAGGTGCTGGCTGCATCCTGGAGTGGGGAACACTTTGGGGTGGGGGTTCCTGCCTTCTTCCCCAGCGCAGGGTGGTCCCCCATCACTCCTCCCCCCACGTCCTGTCAGCCCCTCTGATGCACCCAAATCGGGGGATTTCACTTCGTCCCATCCCTCCTTGTGCCCCACTAGCCCCGAACCTCTCCAAGGCAGTGGGGGCTATGCCTGGAGGGGTCTGACACAGCAACCCCAGTGGCATGAGCATCATCCTGATCCTGGGGTGCCCCGTGGCCCCCCTGCCAGCCCCGGGTGCCCAACCCCAGGCACTGAGTTCCCACGCCCCCGTGGGGGCGGCGGGGCTGGTAAAGGAGGGGGGAACGGGGAGGGGGAGCCCCATAAAGGGCCGGGCAGGGCCCGGGCAAGCCCGGGGAAGGCAGCAGGCGCTGTTGAAAGGAAGGGTTGGCAGGAGGAGCCCCCCATGGCCCCCCCGGGGCTGAGGGATGCTCTGATGCTTGGGCTGGGCGCAGGGTGTAGCCCCTGGCGCCAGGGCTGGGCCAAGGGCTGTTTGGCAGGCAGAGCTGGCAGGGGGCCCAGCCTGCCTGCCCCCCACCCCCTATTGCTGCTTTACACCCCCCAATTTTTGGGATCGAGCCTCATTTCTCACCATCCTATCAGGGTGTCCCCACATTCTGGGATGTCATACTGGGAGCTGGCAAATGGTGTGGTGGGGGTCCTGCCATGCCCTTGGGGGGTGTCTTTGGGTTTGATTGCTGCCCTTCCACCTGCTCTGGTTCATCCCACCCCCCTCCAGTGCTGGCAGGGTGCTGGGAGCCCCTCGCTGTGCCCCACTCAGCTGTCGTGTGCCTAATCCTGCCCGGCTGGAAGGGGTGGCAGCTGGGGCACAGGAGGGACCCCCTTGTCCATTGTCCCTTGCTGGGACACTCATGGTCCTGTCTCTGCCTGAGCCCAAGCTCCCACCCCCAAACTGCACATGGGGGAGCAGGACTCCCTCTTTCTCCGCTCCTGCATGAGGGGAGGGGGAGAATTGGAGTGATTGGAGGTGTCTGGGAACACCAGGACCTGCCTGGGGTGCTCCGTGTCTCAGCTTCCCCATGGCTTGGGCAGGTGGGGTGCAGCTGAGCCCCCCCTGCAGCGAAGGGAACACACGATGGTGCTGGAGAAGCAAAGGGGTGCCAGCAGAAGGGGGCGGGGGGGTCAGGGTGATGCTTCTCCCCGTGCTGGCAGATGGATGGGGTCTGATCCGGGGCAGGTGTTTCCCATGCACTCGGCATTAACCGTTGGGGTGCCGGCAGCTCCGGGGCAGATCCGGGGGCACGGGGATGGAGGCGTGTTCACTGGGAAAAACCTGCTCGGGGAAGGGCGGGAGGGAACAGATTCCCACAGGAGCTCGGGACCAACCTGGCTCCCTGGGGGGGCGGAAAACAGCCCCTGGGCGCCTCTCCCGCCGGCCCCCTCGGGTGGGAACACGCCGAGGTGCCCAACCCTTCCCCACAAAGTGGGGTGTGCTCCCCAGGGAGCCGCATCGGAGCGGCACTGAGGCGGCACAGGGACCTGCGAGCCATGAGGGACGTGCTGGGGGGGACCCTGTGGGACAGCCCGACCTGGGAGCAGGTACTGGGGGGAACAGGGTAGGACTGGGGAGACCCTGTGGGACAGCCCAGCCTGGGAGCAGGTATTGGGGGGAACAGGGTAGGACTGGGGAGACCCTGTGGGACAGCCCAGCCTGGGAGCAGGTACTGGGGGGAGGTTGGGATGGGGCTGGGGGGCTGCTTTCTGCTGCTGAGCCAAAGTGTCCCCCCAAAATCCCTCTGGGGGGTGTGGGGGTATCCTGGGGGATCTGTTTGCATTGGGAGTGGTTTGGTGACACCCTCCTCAGCTCCCCTCTATCTGCTCTGCTGCACTCCCCCTTTTTCCCTGTGTCCCTTCTCCCCAAGTGCTTCTGGGTGGGGGGAATCCCTTGGGGGCAATTTCAGGGTGCTGCTTGCCCTGGCGAGGGGACAGACGTGCAGGGATATGCCCCCCCTCCAGGACCCAGCACCCCCCTGAGCTTGCCCCAGTTTCCCTCCAGCTGGGTGCACGTGCCTGGGGCACCCACAGCTCCCGGGGGGGCTGTGCCCGGCTGGTCCCAGGTGTGCTGGTGGCAGCTGGGTGCCCTCGGCTGCCTCAGCCGTGACTGGGGGCAGGAGGAGGGGGCTGTCAAACCCCTCACCCAGCGAGCCAGCTGGCAGGGTGGGAGGGCCAGGCTCCTGCTCCAGAGCCACCACGTTCCCAGGGAGCCCTGCCAGGAGCTGGGGGTGAGGGGAAATCCCAGTGGGTTCCTGGGGAGCTCTGGAGCAGGCAGGAAGCTGTGGGGGTGATGGGACACCCCCATCTCCTCCCCACCCAGTTCTCCTGGTGGCCCCTCATGCTGCCAGGTGCTGCTGTGCCCCTTCCCAAAAGGGGTTTTGCAGCTGGATGAGCCTCTTACAGGAAGCCCCCACTGCAGGATGTGGCACCCAGGGCTCGGCTGATGGGAGGCTCAAAGGGGTGTCTGGCTTGGGCCCGATGTGAGGTTTTCTCTTCTGCTCCAGGCCAAGAGGAAGCTGGACCTGGAGGGGCCGGAATTTCGCACTCCCAAGGGGAAGGGCCGGACGCTGGCACAGGTCCCCAGCCCCAGGAGTAAGTGGTGCTGGGTGAGGTGGGACAGGGGGAGCTGGGAGAGGGTCAGATCTCACATCTCTCCACTCTTAGAACCATGTCCCCTCTTGTACCACCCTGTGTCACCTACATCCCATGCTGAGGAGAGGACAGGGGAGTCTCATGTCCAGCCCTGTGTCACTTCCATCCATATTAAGGAGAGCACAGGGAAGTCTCCCATGTCCAGTCTGGTGTCACCTCCATGCCATGGCCCTGGCTAAGGAGAGGACAGGGCTATCTTTCATCTCCAGCCCCATGTAACATCTCTGCCACAGCCCATGGAAAGGAAAGGACATGGTGGCCTCTCGTGTCCAGCCCTGTGTCACCTCCATCCCACATCCTGTACTGAGGAGATGACAGGGGGGTCTTTTGTGTCCAACCCCGTGTCACCTCCATCCCACATCCCAAACTAAGGAGAGGATGGCGGGTCTCACATTTCCCCACAGCCCCCAAGTCTCCCGGGGAGAAGACCCGCTACGACACCTCCCTGGGGCTGCTCACCAAAAAATTCATCCGTTTGCTGAACGAGTCCCCCGACGGCGTCGTGGACCTGAACCGCGCGGCCGAGGTGTTGGAGGTGCAGAAGCGCCGCATCTACGACATCACCAACGTGCTGGAGGGCATCCAGCTCATCCGCAAGAAGTCCAAGAACCACATCCAGTGGATGTAGGTGATGCTGGAGGGCTGGACAAGGGACACGGAGCTGGGGTGAGGGGAGGACGGGTGGCTCGGTGACGTGGAGGTTGTGCTGTGGTGCCACTCAGGTGCTGTCCCTGCTGGCAGGGGGACTGGGATCTTCGAGGACACGGCGGTGACGGTGAGGCAGCAGGTTCTGCGAGGGGAGCTGGTTGAGCTGGCCAGGACAGAGAGGGCACTGGAGCAGCTCGTGCAGGACTGTGCCCTGCAGCTCCGGCAGCTGGTGGAGGACGAGACCAACCAGAGATATCCTTGCTGGGGGAGACAGAAAGGAGGGCAAAGTCTTGGGAAACCCTTGGAGCCTCTTCTCCAGTTGGCTTCCCCTGGGCTTGGGGGGACGTTTGGAGGGATGAGGGGTTGATGTCCTGTTTGCAGCCCCTCTTTTTCCTATACCTTGTCCACGCTGGCGTACGTCACCTACCAGGACCTCCGTGCCATCAGCAGCTTCCAGGAGCAGACAGTGATTGCTGTGAAGGCTCCCCCAGAGACACAGCTGGAGGTGCCAGACTTCAGTGAGGTGTGTGTGGGGCTGGGGGTGGGTGCTGCTGGATCCACACCATCCTCAGTGGGTTCCTCTGGGGATCCAATCCAGCCTGACCCTGGGTGGTTTTGAGGTGTCTCTGTGGGGCTGTTTGACCCTTGCCTGGTCCTTTAGGGTTGTAGTGCCCTGGGTGGACCTTGCATGGATTGGGGGTAGTAGGGTAGGATATGGGAGACCTTCTGGGTCCCCCTCTGAGCCTTGCTCTGTCCCCCCTCAGGACAACTTCCAGCTCCACCTGAAGAGCACCCATGGCCCCATCGAGGTGTACCTCTGCCCGGAGGAGATCACAGAGGAGAGCCCCACCAAAGACCACCCTGTCCCCTATGCCACCACCTCCCCACAGGACCACACCATACCCGTTTCGCTGCCAAACAGCTCCGGACCAGCCCTACAACCACCCCAGGGCTGGGGGGGCTCAGGAACCCCCTCCTCACCCTCATCTCTGCCTCTCACCAGCCTGGGGGGGCCCAGCTCGGTGCTGGAGGTGGAGCCTGGGCTCCTGGGCTCCCCTGCCCACCTCCTGCAGCAGACAGAGGACCAGCTGCCCTGCACCCCCTCCCACCTGGACTTGGGATCCTTCGTTGCCTTCTCGCCCCCCCTGGAACAGGACGATTATCTCTGGGGGCTCGAGGGCGAGGGTGTCACTGACCTCTTCGAGGCCTATGACCTGGGGGACCTGCTGAAGCCCTGAGTGTCCCCCCAGACCCCACTGCCTTTGTTCTTTCTGGTCACTTGTGTCCTGAGCGGGGTTTCTGCAGTGGCTGGAGAAAGTGGGATGTGTTGGGATTTCTGAGGGTGGTGAGGGGGGGCTTGTGTTGCCCACCCTGTGTGGATTCTCCTCACTCTTCTGGGTTGGTTGTCACCTGGGGCTGTGTTTGTCCCAGAGGGTGCCCTGGGATCCATCCAGGTCCCATCCTAGAGCCCTCCCAAAAAGCTGTGGGGTGCCAGTGCTGATGCTCCCCACCATAAGCCCCCACCACTCTGGGAAGGCTGGTGGACTGAGGGTGCCTTTGGGTGGCTTAATGCCACCCCTGGGTGGCAGAGAAACCCCTACCCAGAATGGCCTGTGTCATGTTTTCCAGTTGCTCCCCAGTTAAACTGGTTCTTTGGGGTCATGACAGGTCATTTCCAGCAGCATTTCCCCCCGGCTTGGCTGGAATATCCTTAAAAAATCATTTAGGTCTGAAAGCTGAAGTCACCTTTGGGTAATGAGATCATGAAGCTCACGAGTCTCTGGCAAATCCCTGGCCAGAACACAGAGCCATATTCCCTGGGGGGCTGCAGCCCCTCTCCCCCAGTCCATACAAGCTCCTTCCAGCCTCTTGGAGCTATTGGTGCTGGGAATGTTGAAACTGGAGTGTACTGGGACGAGGTGATAACCTGCAGAGAGGAGCTTGGGAAGCAGAATGGGAAAAGCCCTGGGACACAGGGTTGGATACAGCTTTTAATCATGCCATTCCTTGCAAAATATCCATAATAATTGCACTGTATTTATCTGGGCCCCCTGCTGGTGTGGGGCTGGGGTGGGTTTGGGTTTGTCACTGGGTGTATTTAAGTTCTTCCTTGAGTTTTTGGTGCTCCTGCAGTTTGGCTTGGAGGTGGTGTGGGTGAGTGTGTGTTTTGGCCTGGAAAAACTTGTGGCACTTGATGTTTTCCTCTAGGGAGGGGTTGAAATAAAATTTTGGAGTTTATAAGGGGCTGGTTTCCTCTAAGCAGCAAAATTCTGGAGTGGTTTGGGAGGAGGGGGATGTTGGGCTGGGTTTGCTCCTGTTTTCAGCATAAAAAGGCTGTTTTGGGCTTTTTTAACTGGCCTTCTCTGGAGGCACTGGTGGAGAAGGGGGTTGAGTTGAAGCCACGAAAACAAGTCTGACCTGCTCCAATCGGTGATTTCCAGCCCAAATCCTGCTGGGATGAGCCTTCACCTGAGCTCGAGCCCCTTAAAGCAGGAGCCTGGGAAAAGCCCCAGGGATGGGGGTCTGGTCTCTATGGATCCTGGGGCTGGATGGGCCAGTGCACCCCGATTTCAGGGCAGGTTTGGGGGCTGCAGAGCAAGATCCTGGGGCAGCTGTGCCCATGGAGGGTCCTTTCCCAGGATGCTGCCTGTCCTGGGGATGCCAACAGTGCTGGTGTCACAGTGGTCCGTGGTACCAGGTGATGGTTGGTGGTACCTGATACCCAGTGGTACCCAGAGATGTCTGGTGATGCCCAGTGATACCCAGTGATGCCCAGTAGTATCTGGTGACTGTTGCTGTTACCTGATGTCCAGTGCTACCAACTGATGTCTGGTGGTACCTGAGGTCGTGGCACATGCTGCATGGTGAGGTGAGGTGGAAGAAGAAGAAGAAGAGGAGGAGGAGAGCCCCGGGCCAGGTAAGCCGGGTGAGGGGCACAGAGTGCTGCAGACACGGCCCTGTCCCCATGTCCCCATCCCCCGTGGCGCTGCACGTCCCGCAGTACCTCGGGGGTGTCCCTGGGCCGTGTGGCCCCCTCGCAATCCCCGGGCCGGCCAGGAGGTGGCAGGGCCACCCCAGCCAAGGGGCTGCCCCGGCCCCGCGCCCGGGGGACCTCGCGGGGGCAAGTGTGGGGGGGAGCGCCTGTGTGATGGGGGGGGTTTATCCTTGAGGAACCCCCAAATCCCTCCTGCCCCCGTCCTGCATCTTAACCCTGTGTCTGCCGGAGCTCTGCCGAGGGAGATGTCCTGGGAACTCGGCAGATGCTGCTCCTCCCCAAATTAGGGTGGGCACTCCCAAACCGTGGGCATCCCTGCTTGCCGGTGCAAGGATGGAATCTCTAAACCACAGCCATTCATCCAAGGCCTGTGGTGGCTCTTCACATCCCCCTGTACCTCCAGCACCCCAGTGACACCATGTTAGAGCAGAGTTTGGGCTGGCTCTGGTTAGGCACAAACCTGAGTTTTATTGAGCCCCACTCCTGGGTCAGTAAGGGGGTCGAGGGTCTGTCACCCTCACTCCCCAAAGTACCTGGGTGAGGGGTGCGAGGTGCGTGGACAGGTCTGCAGAGCACCCTCACATCTATGTTGGCATCTCTCATGGCAAAGCAGCCCCACTGAGGCTTTTTGTCCCCTTCTGTTCCAGTTTGTCACCAGCCCCAGCGCCGTGGTGGGATGTGCTCGGTATCTGTTCAGCCTCAGCACGTGCTCCTTCACTGTCCTGGGTCTTCCTCCGGGAAAAGCAAATTACCAGGATCAGGACACCAAAATCAGCTCCTTGGGCCTGTGAAGGGTGGGATGAGTGAGGGGACAGTGAGTGCACAGGTCCCCTCCAGCGGGACAAAAAGCCGAGCGCTTTGGGAACTGTCCCTTGCTCAAGGATTGTCCTCTGGGGGTCTCAGGAGGGGCAGGGTGGGAGCAGCCTCCAGTTAGACACAGTGGATGTTGGGGTGATGTGGGTGCCGTGGAGAGCCGGGAGGTGCCGATCCAGCCGGACCCCGGGATTTTCCTTCCTCCCATCACCGCCCCCCGCCATCCCCCGGCGCGGGGGTCGCGTCGGGGGGTTTTTGGGGCTCACGGGGCCTCTTCGCCTTTAACGTGCGGGCGGGCGGGGCCGCCTCGTGACGGCGGCGGGGCGGGAGCGGGCGGAGGGACGGAGGGAAGGAGCAGCTCCCGGTGCGGGGCTCCCGGTGCGGGGCGCGGGGCGCTGAGCCGGGCTGAGCCCGCACCCC
>VWZD01012584.1:24399-63781 GCA_013396695.1 Sakesphorus luctuosus
CACCCCTCCTGGAACGCCCCCCGCACCCCTCCTGGAACAGCCCCCGCATCCCGCCTGGAACACCCCCGCTCCCACAGTTGCTGTCTCTCGATGCTTGCGCCTCCCTCGGGCTTCTGGGTTTTTTTTGGTCCCCCTTCACCCCGAGAGCGCGCTGGTCACCCTAAAGTGGGTGCTTTGGACCCCTCGGGTGGAGGGGCTGTTTGCATCCTCCGAGCAGCCCCAGCGTGCGTTTTTTGGAGGGCAAAGCCTGTAGAAATGGGCAAAAGGCTTCTTTAAAGCTCCACGTGCCCCCCGAGGCTGGGACATCCCTCCATCCCCCCGGAGCCAGAGCGTCCCCCCCATTCCGAGGGTCAGGGCATTCCCCCCTGCCCCTGCTGGGAACCAGGGCATCCCTCGTTTCCCCTCAGGATCAAGGCACGCCCACCCTGCCAGGGGCCAGGGCATCTCCCCAGAGCATCAGCCCCACATCTCCATCCACCATGGAGCTCCTCTGCTGGAGTCAACCCCGATGGAAATTGGGGGGCTCCCCTGAGATTAAAGCCAGGGGAATATTTTTAGCCTCCCCCCAAAATCGCCAGCAGCATTTGTGGGAAGGCCGGAGGTGGCGGGGGGTACCTTAATCCCCCTTCTCCCGCCTGGGATAAAGGCGGTTTCCAGCTGGTCCTGTGGCTTCTGCCAACTCCTCTTAGCAAAGGAATGGCTTTGAAGGAGAGCCAGGGCTGGCGGGGAGCGGGGGGCCCCAGGTGCCGGGGCTGTTGGGATCCCTGGAGGCAGCGGGATGGGCGTCCCGGGGCTGAAAATCTGTGGACATACCATGGAGCATCCCAGTCCCCGCCGGCACACGCTGGTCCCTGCCATGGATCGCGCTCTCAGCTGGGAAGGGGGAGGCAGCTCCCGCCAGGAGGGAGCAGCAGGAATTTTGTTTGGCTGCTTGGAGAGGCTGCGGTTGGAGAGGGATGGGGATGAGGGGAGAGGCGTCCCCCAGGAATGGCAGGGGGCCTCTGTGGGGTTGGGTTAGTAAAGCTCCAGTGAGCGTGAGAGAGCTGGGAATTGTGACTGGTGTCATGTGCCGTGGTTGGACTGGGGCTGAGCCCCCCATCCCACTGGAGGCTGCAGGAGGGGACCAAACCCCAGCCTGGCCTTTGGCATCCCCCTACCCCAGCACGAGAGGAAGAGGGAAATCCAACCACATCAGCCCCATGCCACCGTCAGAGCTCTGGCAGATGAGCTCCCAGTTTATCCAGGACAGCACCACATCCAGCTCCCAGCCTGGCAGTTTGTCACCCTGGCACCCGCAGCGGCTCCTTCACCGGGCGGCACGAGCCGGTGCCAGGGGGGGATGCAGAATAATGGCCCCCATTGAGCATCCTGACCGGGTTCCCAGGCTGTGAGCCCGGCTGGCTGTGAGGCAGGCGTGGATTCATCCCTTCCTCCATCCCACAGGGAATCCCTCCTGCTCTGGTCCCCGCTGTGCCGGTGTCCTCAGCTGCTCTATGGCCCAGAGACCTTGAGTTGAGGCAGGGGGTGGTGGGTGCTGTGAGGGGCTCCAGACATCTCTGCTCCCTGTTCCAGAGGGTTGTCCCTTTGCAGCCCAGACCTGTGTTCCTGGCTGCCAGCCCGGTACATCAGGGGTGCCAGTGCTGCCTGGGATGGGGCAGCACCATGAAATTATTTCCTCTGCATTTACCACCCCAGTGCCAGGCTCTGTTTGCCCTGTCTCCACCAGTGCACTCATGGACCCTTCCCAAAAGCCTCGTGTCTTTCCCTGGATCAGCCCTGCTCCACATGAGCCCCACATTCAGCCTCCTGCTGAATGAACAGCTGTGAGCTGGCACGAGGATGAGCTGCCCCATCCTGGATGCTCAGAGCAGTTTCTTCCCCTGTTTGTCTGATGATGCATCCAGAGCATCTCATGCTGCCTCAGTTTCCCCTTCCTGAGACTATGCCAGGTTTGCAAGCCTGAAGCATCCAAGCATCCAGCCATGGTTTCCCCCCTGAGGCAGGGAATACCTCTGCTCTGGAGAGCTTGGCATGCCTGGATTTGGTGCACAGAGGGGCCACGGGGGGCTTTGGTGCACCCCAACATCCTCCCCATTGTAGGTGCATTGCAAGACCTCTCTGGGTGGGAGGCTTGGCTCCCAGCTCAGCTCCAGTTCCCTCCCAGCTGGCTCTTCCCCACCAAAGCTCATCCACAGCATCCCATCCAGCCAGGAGGGCCTGGGAGAGCAGCACTGCAGCCAGGCTGACCCTGCTGTCAGGAAATCAGCCTTGACATCAGCCCCAAAACCTTCGGCAGAGCTCGAGCAGAGAGAGAGCCTCTTTATTGTAATTCCTCCGCGGTTTCATCCCTCGCCCTTCTTGCTGTTCACGCCCTCTAAATATTTCCAGTCTGTTATCATGGCTCTGGTACCTGCAGCCAAGCCAGCCTTAACTCTTTCCTGTTGCTGGGCCAGCATGTGTTTGGTGATGATGCTGCAGCCCCTCGGCCTGGGGTTGGGTTGGGGTTGAGTTTGCCATGGTGCTTGGGGGGCAAATGGGGGTTGTCTGGATAGGGAGGGACAGGAGGACCAGACTGGGCATGGGGAGGGTTCTAAACCAGTGAAGGATGTGGCTGATGGGGCTACAGGAAGGCTCACAGTGCTGGGGGCCACAGGCAAGACCCTGCATGAGCTCGGGGCAGGGAGGGGGTTGTGGAAAGCCACATCCCTGGTTGTGGGGTTGTTGTGGTTTAGCAAACAACTGGCACGGGGTTTATGGGATTTAGGTCCCCATCAGTGGGAGGTGAGTCCTGGTTTTGGTTCTGTGGGAAGCTGGGCATCCTCTTGTGCTGAGCCTGGTCCTGAGCCATGGGGATGGGCTGATGTGCTACATGATGCTTCATCTCCTCCTTGGTTGAAACAGCCCCTGCACCAGGCAGGGAGGCATTTTCTGTGGTTGCTGGAAGCTCCAAAGAGCCTCTCACCCCCTGCTACTGTCTTGCTCAAGCCCTCCTCTCCGGAGGCAGCCAAAGCCCTGCCTGGCAGCAAAGCCACAGGGAGCACATCCCCAGGATGCCTCCAGCTCCTTTCCCAAACCCTGGGAGCTTGGATCCTGCCCCACACATCTGCATGGCAGAGCTGCAGCCTTTCCAAGGGCCAGCTGGGCTGGGGGAGCGGCGGCCGCGCTTGGTAACGAGCTCCGTTTGTTTTCTCTCTTCGCTTTCGCAGAGCCTGGATGGGGACCAAGCTGTGCTCCAGAGGATCAGGAAATATGTGAAAGCCATTCACATCTCCGGGCTCAGTGAGTTGGGCTTTGAGAAGTCATGGGGACCGTGGGGTCAGTGGGGGCTGTGGCAGTCCCATCCTCTGCCAGTGCTGGTCATGGCAGACAGTGAGGTGACCACACGTGCTGGCCAGCCTGGGGGCACTTGGGCATCTGGCAACATGCTAAGGTGCCAAAAATTGTCTTAAAACAATATAAAAATTGAAATTGAGATCCTTAGGAAGGTTGTTTTGGACATACCAGTGCTGTCCTGCAGCAGGATCAGCCCAGCTTTGCTGTGAAGGGATGGGGAGGTGAGTGCTGGGTGCTGGTGGCACCTCATGATGTGACTTGGCAACATGCTAAGGTGCCAAAAAATGCCTGAAATATGTGTAAAAGGGGAAATGGAGTACATTGGAGAGGTTGTTTTGGGCACACCACATCCTGCAGCAGGACCAGCCCAGCTCTGCTGTGGAGGAGTGGGCAGATGGGTGCTGGTGGGACCTCACGGTGTGACCATGACGTGTCAGGGTGCTGCAGGGCCACCCCATGTCCCTCTCTGGTGTCTCCCCATACAGCCCACGTGGAGAATGAGGAGCAGTACAGCGAGGCCCTGGAGAACTTTGGCAACAACCATCTCTCCCAGAACAACCACGAGCTCTCCACTGGTTTCCTCAACTTGGCCGTCTTCACCCGCGAGGTCACCGCGCTCTTCAAAAACCTGGTGAGCCACTCCAAATCCATCTGGATTTGGAAACACTCCGTCCCAGTGCAGCCCCCCTCCTCCCAGTTTCATGCAGCAATCCCCTCCTCCCATCCTGGGGCTCGGGGACACATTCCCAGTGCTCCCAGACCACCTGATACCCTCATTACTGGATTTACAGCTCATTCCCAGCTCCCTGGGGCTGCCGACCCTGGGATCCGATGGGCAGCTGGTGCTGCTGTTTTCATTTTTTCCCTTTTTTCTTTCTTTCTTTCTGTTTTTTTTTCTCACATCAATTGCATCTCTGATCTCGTTTGCCAAGAGTAAATCAAAGCCACGCTGGGCTGTGCAGTGGGGCCGTGGGGAGCAGGCAGAGACGGCTGTGAGCCGAGCCAGCACTGCCTTCCCCACCTTGGGAATGGCTCCGCTGGAAAACTCAGTTCCTGGATGGAGCTGGATCTGTGCATACCCAGCAGCAAAGCCCCATGTGGCTCCCTCTCTGTTCCCTTTCGAATCCTCCTCTCCAAGGAGGGATTTTGGGCCCTGGCTCTGCTTAAGGAGGAGATTGATTTCTGCTGCCCTTCCCCCAGCAAGAATTTCAGATTTTTGGCGTCTCCTCTCCCAGTTTCCCCAATCTGGGC
Organism: Sakesphorus luctuosus; assembly: GCA_013396695.1. Lineage (NCBI taxonomy): Eukaryota > Metazoa > Chordata > Aves > Passeriformes > Thamnophilidae > Sakesphorus > Sakesphorus luctuosus. Next base: position 28,984 of record VWZD01012584.1, read on the forward strand.
CTCCCTGCTCCTCCCCTTCCCCATCCCAGCTGTCCCAGCCCACCCAGACCCCCGTGCTCCAGTGGGGCTTTGCAGAACTTGTCCTGGTGGAGGAGTCAGACCAGTTTGGGGGGCCCCCACCTCCTTTCCCATGTGCTGCCGAGCTCAGTTATGTGCCAGGACCCTCAACCACATCCCAAAAGCTGTGTTTCCCCTCCTCCTGGAGTCTCCCTGGAACTGTCAGAAGTGGGGTGCCCCTTTCTGCCCCATTTGGAGCTGCTCCTGTGCCCCAGGGCTGAGTTTCTCTCCAGGGGACCAAAAGCCTTTAGAAGGAATCTGGGTGCAGCAGGGAGGTCTCCTGTGGGTGCTGGAGCTGCTCTCACAGCTCTGAAGTGGGATGCACAGAGGGATGCCAGGACTGGAGTGGGCTCCTATGTCCCCACCAAGGACCCCTGCCTGGCACTGCTGGGGTTGGTGGTGGCTGAGCTGCTGTCCCCAGACCACAGGAAAGGAGGACATTTTGGGAAGCCCCTTTGACACTGGGATGCTCTTTGCATCACAGGGCCACGGAGGGGCTGGTGGCATTCCTGGGTGTGGGGACAGGGACTGGGGACAGGGACGAGGTGTTGATGGAGGGGGAACAGTTTTGTTTTTGGCAGCCTCGGTGCTGATGTGGTTTGTGGGAAGGGCCCTGCGTCAGACATCTTGCAGCCAGCTCCAGCAAGCCTCAGCCTGCCCCGTGCCTGGATCCTGGATCCAGCCCTGCTTCCAGCCTCTTTAACCCTTCCTGGGGCAGCCATGGAACTGGGGGGAGGTCCCTGGCACAGGGAAGGACCTGGGGCTGCGGCTCCCCAACCTGCCCCTCCATGGGGTAACCCCATCTCTGCCTTTTGCAGGTGCAGAACCTGAACAACATCGTGTCCTTCCCCCTGGACAGCCTGCTGAAGGGGCAGCTGAGGGATGGCCGCCTGGTGAGTCCCTCCAGCCCTGTCCCAGGGTCACTCGTTTGGGGACATGCTGCAGTGAGACCCCGGGTATGGACACAGCTCGTGCCCGTGGGCAGAAGGAAGTTGCTGGGGCTGGAAGGGAGCAGTGAGGGTTGGGGGTGATGGCAGCAAGGGGTGAAGACCCACTGGGGCCATCCCTTGTCCCCAAGGGGTGCAGTGATGCAGAGCAAAGCCCTCGGCTGCTTTGATGCCACCACCTCTTTCACCTTCCCTGACAGCTGCCCTCACTCTCTCCTTTGCCACAGGACTCCAAGAAGCAGATTGAAAAGGCCTGGAAGGATTATGAGACCAAAGTGTAAGGAACATGCTGCCTCCAGCAAAATCCACCTAATTCTGCTCTGCACAAAGGTGTTTTGTGCCCTGGCTGGAGCCGGGCACTGATGGTGCCAGTTTGCCATTGGGAAGGCTCTGATTGAGCCTTTCCCAAAGGGAAAAGGGACAGGGAGATGGGCTGGAGATGTTTCTCCTGATCCCATCCCAGCATGGGACACCCCTCAGGGCAGGGGTGTGTGCAGCTCACCACCATCCCCTTGCACAGGGGGAAGATGGAGAAGGAGAAGGAGCGATCCCGCCTGGCCGGGGTCATCCCAGCCGAGCCGGCGGCCGCGGAGGTGGCCGAGGACATGCAGAAGGAACGACGGCTCTTCCAGCTCCACATGTGCGAGGTAAGGGCTGTGCTGGGGGGTACAGGGACTGTTCATCCCTGGGGAGACACAGGGCATTGCTCTGCTAAAGCTGTGTGGGGACATCAGAGCCTGTCCCAGTCCCCACCACCAAAATAGCCCCATGTGGGTGCTCTGTGGGACCCTTGGCTGTCCCCATCCCATTGTGTCCCTACATGGTCCCGGCTCAGGGATCCTCATCCCATCCCCAAATTGGGGGTCCCTGTGGGATGCAGCTTCAAACAGCATCCATGGCACCCCATGGGGGTGACCTCTTGCTGCAGTGAGGCACTTGTGGTGCCACCCATGTCCTCCCAGCCCAGCTCCTACCCCTTCACTGGGTGTGGCATTTGGGGCAAAAAGTGAGCTTTTTGACTAACATCCCTGAGCTTGGCTTTGTGGTTTTGCCCTGTCCTCAAAACTGCTCCTGGTTTTGGTGAGAGGGGCTCACAAGTCACCCCAGATCCCCATGGCAGTCCTAAATCCTGGCAATCCCTGCTCAGGAGATGAGATGGGAGCAGGTGAAGGATAGAGACCCAATTTTGGACCCCCTCAGCAAGGATGAGCCCAGGTGTCCTGGCTCCAGACACTCAGCAGCCCCATAAACCTCCCGAGGGTGACACAGAGCAGGGAACAAATCCCCAGTGAGTTGTTCCAGGTCTCTCCCATGTTCCCAAGGGCCAGAGCCCGGTGCTGCCCTGTGCCCCTCCCAGCAAAGGGCAGGGGGTTGTGGGGAGGAGGCTGTGCCCGCTGGGGAGCTGGGCCCGGGCCAGATGAGTCACTCTCTTGAATAGCTCCAGTGTGGGATGGATAAATAACAGCACATGGAGAGGCGGCGGGAGCTGGAGCCGGGCACGGCGGCTGCGTGTGAGCCGGGCACGGGCACGTGAGAGCTGCTGCTGCCCCTGGGAATGGGGGGGCAGCTCTTCTGGGAGGCCTGTGGTGCACGTGGGTTTATAGGGAAGTTGGTTTTGCTGCCTCCTGGGAGTGGGAACATAGTCCTGTTCCACCCCGTGGGGTAGTTGTGTCTCCCCATCGTGGGCCATCTCCCACTCCCTGGGCTGTGGGTGCAGCTGGATCAGGACCCAGGGGTGCTGGGAGCATCCCTTTGCACCCCAGGGTGTGGGTGGCAAGGCAGGGACATCCCATGGGAGCTGGGCACGTGTCACCTTTTCCAGGTGGGACTTGGTTCAGGGAATGCAATCTTGGCATCTCCAGCTTGCACGGCACAGTTTAGCAAAGTTTAACAGCCCTCCCCAGCCCAGTGACCCCTCAGGGTGTTCAGAGTGCCCAGGGCACCAGGACACTCCATTCCAGAGGCTCTCCCACCATGGAAAGCCCCTGGAGCCCAGGTCTGCCTTCCCTCCCCCTCACCTCCGATTCAGAACCATTCCAGCAGCTGGAGAGGAGCTTGCAGGGGGAAAATCTCTTCCCCCTCCTTATTTTGCTCAGGGTGAGTGAGACTCTGGGTCTTCCTTCCCTGCCTGCAGCTGATGGATGGGTTTGATGCACGAAGCTGAAATTCCCCATCCCACAGGACACCTCTGCAGACCTCCAGGGCTGCTGTGCTGCAGGTGCTCGCTGCTTGGAATCTGATTTTTTGGGAATAAAAGGGTCATATCTTAAAAAACATTTGGGCTTTTTTTTTTTCCTTCACAAGCTGCCTTGAGTTTTGGTTACTTATTAACTCCAGAAGTAATGAGCAGCAGGAGAAGCGTGCTTGGCTGGAAACCCTGGAGGCCTCAGTCCTTGAACTTTCCAGGTCTTGGAGGACTTCCAGGGCCAGGTTTTTTGAGGGTGGTCCCCAGTGAGCTGCCTTCAAATCCAACATCGTGACTCGATTCCTTGAAGCCCAGCCAGTGTTTTAACCCTCCTCCCTGTGCCGGGAAGGGAAGCGAGGGCTGGGCAGGCTCTTGCTTTTTCCTCTGGGATATTTTCAGCTGGCCCTTGTCTCCATCACCTAATGGGGTGTCTTCTCCTCCTCCAGTACCTGCTGAAAGCCAGTGAGTCTCAGATGAAACAAGGACCAGATTTCCTGCAGAGCCTCATCAAGTTTTTCCACGCTCAGCACAAGTAGGTGCCTCCTGGGTCCAGGTGGTTCATCCCTGGGGCCTGTTGTCATCCTTAGGGGTCCCATGGGATTCTGGGGCTCCTTCTGCCATCCCAGATCCATAAAGCTGAAAGTGTTGGGCACAGCCAATCACTCTCTGGTTGTATCTGCAAGGTTGAAATGTGCTTTGTTGGCTTGAGGAGCTGTAAACGTGTCCGTGGGGCTGGGGAAGGGGGTTGGCTCGGGATAGATCCGATGATTTGGTTTCTGGATAGATTTCCAGGGATGAGTTCAGCTGAGCTGCTCCAGCATCAGCCGTGGGGCTCATAATGAGGGGGTTTGGAGCAAGGATGAGCATCCCCTTGCCTTTCCCTTTGTTCCATGAGGCTGGAGTGGGTGTCATCATCTCCTCCAGCTCTCAAGGGTGGAAACTGAGGCAGGGAGGGACAGTCCTGCTGGATAAAGGGGTGTCCTTGACTGGAGCTGTGACCCCAGAGATCCCCTGGATGTGGCCTTTGGCAGTGCTGCTCCCCAGTGCTGGGATTGAACAATCCTGCATCCCAAGCACCCCAAATATTTGGGCTATCCAGACCCCGTGGGCTGGGCTGAGCCTTTGCTGGGCTCTCTCCAGATCCCATGAGCCAGGGAACCACAAAGCAAGAGCAGCTTCCCAGGGAGGGGGTTGCCATGATCTCCTGCCACATTTCCTCTCAAAAAAACCCTCTTTTTTCCCTCCATCCTCCCCGTCTGCATCTTAATCACCTTCAACAAACGCCCAGTTTCTTCCAAGATGGCTGGAAGGCTGCCCAGAACCTCTACCCCTTCATTGAGAAACTGGCTGTGTCCCTCCACGCGGTGAGTCCCACACGCTGCCATCCATCCAGGCGTGTCCCCTGGGATGCCACCCCCCTGTCCCCGTGCCAGCCCCTGAGAATGGCCCTGCTCAGCACAGCAGTGAGAGCAGCTCCTCCCTTTCCAGCTCCACCAAGCACAGGAGGAGGAGGTGAAGCAGCTCACGCAGACCCGCGATTCCCTCCGCAGCATCCTGCAGCTGGAAAACAAGGAGGTGAGACCCCCAGGATTGGCAGGGAAGGAACACTGGGAGGGTACTGGGTACTCTGGGGTTAGGCTGGGGTTGGGGAGAACCTGGGGACCAAAGGAAACATCCATGGGAGCAGAGCAGGAGATCTGGGAGATGTTTGGATTCTTGGAGGGCATGGGGGTCTCTGGCATCCTGCTGGACACTGCAACAATATGAGATGACTTGGAGCAGCCACCCCTGCATCTCTCACTTTGCTTTTTAACTGCCTTTTTCCAGGAAAACCTGAGCAGGAAGAACTCTGGCAGTGGCTACAGCATCCACCAGCACCAAGGGAACAAGCAGTACGGCACGGAGAAGTCAGGATTCCTGTACAAGAAGAGTGATGGGTGAGGATGGGTGTTTTCCCAGCTCCATCCCAGTGTTTTTGATGCCCATGGGATGCCCATGTAGGATCCCAGAACCCCTGGCTCAGCAGGACACTCTGTGCTCTGTGAGTTACAGGAAGCACAGCCCCACATGACTGTGCTGAGGGCTGGTGTGAGAAGTTTGGGATGTGGATGTGGGTGCTCAGGGCTGTGCAATCCTCACTCTTCCTCTTCCTCCTCCTCAGGATCCGCAAAGTGTGGCAGAAGAGGAAGTGTGGTGTGAAATACGGCTGCCTGACCATCTCCCACAGCACGGTGAGGAGCAGGGGGTGCAGCCCTGAGCCTTCCTTCTGCTCCCTTTTGGGCCTTGGAGTCTGGTGGGTCACCTGTGTCTGACAAGGGTCCCTAGGAGGGAAGGGTGGGTTTGGTTGGGGCAGAGAGTTGGGCAATGAGGGTCCAGACAAGCCCTAAGGGGCCAGGGCAGTTTGGGAAGGAGGTGCTTCCCCCTGGCGTTGGAGGCTGGAAACTGCAGCAGGGATAGAGAACGTGGGTCAGGGGCATCTTGGAGCCCTGTTCTCCTGCAGAGGGTCCCTGTTCTCCTGCAGAGGGTTCCTGTTCTCCCGCAGAGGGTCCCTGTTCTCCTGCAGAGGGTTCCTGTTCTCCCGCAGAGGGTCTCTGTTCTCCTGCAGAGGGTTCCTGTTCTCCTGCAGAGGGTCCCTGTTCTCCCACAGAGGGTTCCTGTTCTCCTGCAGAGGGTTCCTGTTCTCCCGCAGAGGGTCCCTGTTCTCCCACAGAGGGTTCCTGTTCTCCTGCAGAGGGTCCCTGTTCTCCTGCAGAGGGTCCCTGTTCTCCCGCAGAGGGTCCCTGTTCTCCTGCAGAGGGTTCCTGTTCTCTTACAAACGGTCCCTGTTCTCCCGCAGAGGGTCCCTGTTCTCCCACAGAGGGTCCCTGTTCTCCCGCAGAGGGTTCCTGTTCTCCCGCAGAGGGTTCCTGTTCTCCTGCAGAGGGTTCCTGTGCTCCAGCAGAGGGTTCCTGTTCTCCTGCAAAGGGTTCCTGTTCTCTTACAAACAGTCCCCGAGCTCCTGCAAAGGGTCAGACAGGGCCTGACTCACCTGGTTATCCCAAGAGGAACCATCTGTGGTGGTGGTTGTCCCACCACAGTTGCCATCAGAGATGGTGATGCCCAACCCTCAGTGATGCCCATCCCACCCCTTCCTGGTCCTTTAACCCACCTCCACCCTCTCACCCTGCAGATAAACCGTCCCCCTGTCAAGCTGAACCTCCTCACCTGCCAGGTGAGGCCCCATGCCGAGGAGAAGAAATGCTTCGACCTGGTGACACGTGAGTGCCTGAGGTGGGGTGCATGTCTGGGGTAGGGTGTTTGACCCAGAGTTGGAGGCTGTGGTGGGAGCTCTCCCTTTTTGGTGTGGGTTTTCCCCCTGGAACACCTGAGCACCCTCTTTGAACTGTTTTAACCCAGCCCTGAGTGCCTCCCTGGCTGTCCATGGAGGAAGCTCTCCAAGGAGATCCGGAAAGCTCAGACAAAAAGGTTGTGACAAGGCTTAGGTGATGGAGAGTCATGTGCAGTGATTTAATTTTTAATTAAGCAGCTCCTTTGGAGTGGTTTCATCTGATTCTTTCTGTCCTGGGCATCCCTAAATCATAGAATGAGAGAATCACAGAATGGTTTGGCTTGGGAAGAACCTTAAAGACCATCTTGTTCCACTCACTGCCATGGGCAGGGGCACCTTCCACTAACCCAGGTTGCTCCAGCCTGACCTTGAACACTTCCAGGGATGGGCCAGCCACAGTTTCTCCCCTTTCCCCCCTCTCCCCATCCCTGCAGATAACAGGACATATCACTTCCAAGCGGAGGATGAGCAGGAGTGTGTTGTGTAAGTGTCACAGCCCATCCCCACTCCTTGAGCTGCCAGATCCTTTTCTGCCTTCCCCATCCTCCTCTTCTCCTCCTCCCTCCTGCTCAGGTGGGTCTCAGTGCTGCAGAACAGCAAGGATGAAGCCCTGAGCAATGCCTTCAAGGGGGATGTGGGCAGTGGGGCTGCAGCAGGCGCCGGGGTGGACGGCAGCGTCCAGGAACTCACCAGGCTGGTCATCAGCGAGGTGAAGAACATGCCAGGGAACAAACAGTGTTGTGACTGTGGAGCCCCAGGTACGTCAGGGTGTCTCCCCACCCCAGGTGTGGGTCTGGTACCCATAGGGGTCACAGTTGAGCCCCCCATGTTGCTCCCACCACAGACCCCACGTGGCTCTCCACCAACCTGGGCATCCTGACGTGCATCGAGTGCTCCGGCATCCATCGGGAGCTGGGGGTGCATTATTCCCGCATCCAGTCCCTCACCCTGGATGTCCTCAGCACCTCTGAGCTGCTGGTAAGTTGCTCCCTGAGCCTGGAGGTCTTGTGGCTACTGGGAATCGCCCTCCATGGCTCCCAGACTTTCTGGAATGTGGAGATAATTCCTCCTCCTCTTCCTCCATCTCCAGTTTGCTCCAGTGCTTGCAAACTTGCCCCAGTTTCCCCACTATGGTTATCTGGGCAAGGGGGGACTTCCCAAACCTATTTCCTAAGGAGAGGATGCTGGAATTGCTCCCTCATAAAATTCCTCTGCCATGAAAGAGCATCCCTGGCAAAGATGCTGCTCTGGGAAGGTCTTGGGTAGATTCAGTGGATTCCTTCCCTCTGGGGATTGGATCTTGCTGGGGTAGGGTGAGTGTGGCCAGGAGGGCTTGTCTCCCCCCATCCCTCTCTCTCCGTAGCTGGCTGTCAGCATCGGGAACACCCGTTTCAACGAGATCATGGAGGCCACGCTGCCCACGCAGGACTGTCCCAAACCCTCGGCTGGCAGTGATATGTGAGTTGGATGCAGGATGGGGGCTCAGGGTGGGCTGGGAGGAGGAGGAGGAAGAGAAAGAGAAGGAGGAATGCATGGTGTGTGGTCTTTGATCCCATCCTGCTGCCCATCATCTCTAAGACAGCCCTGGGATGTGAGAATGGAGAATCTTGGTGTCAATACCTGGATTTTGGTGGGGGTCTGCACCTCTTTAGAGGTTTTCCCTTGATCCCAAGGCTTCAGGAGGAGGCAGGAGCACAGGGTGCCCCTGGCTGTGATGGGAACTGGAGGGGTCTGGTCTCCATGTCCACCCAAGCCCCTCTTCCCACAGGGCTGCCCGCAAGGAATACATCGTGGCCAAGTACATGGAGCGACGCTACGTCCAGAAAAGCAGCCGGGACGATCCCCACCGCCTCTGGGAAGCCATCCGTGCCCGGGACCTCCTGGCACTGCTCCAGGCCTTTGCCGAGGGGCATGACCTGGCCAAGCCCCTGGCCAGGCCCGAGGGCCAGGTGAGCCCCACATCTCGGGTGGATTTCCTCCCTCTGGGCACCTGTGCTTGGGGTTTTCCCAGGCTTTGGGTGGAGATGTGCCCTTGGGAAGATGAGCATCTTCAGGTGCAGCTTCCTTCTCTTCCTCAACTCATGGGAGATGAGCATCCTTGGGTCCAGCTCTCCTTTTCCCTCCATCGTGGGGGAAATGGGCACTCTTGGATCCAGCACTCCTTTTCCCTCCATCCTGAGGCTCATCTCCCCTCTCCCATGTCGTGGCAGGACCCAGGTGAGCTGGCACTACACATGGCCGTGCGCCACGCCGACAGATCCTCCCTGCCCTTGGTGGACTTCATCATCCAGAACGGGTGCGTTCCCAAGTGTTCCCAGTGTTTCCTGCCCACTCCCACATGGCAGGAGTGTGCAGGAGGCCTGTGTGCTCTTGAGCCTTGACTCTCCTGCTGGTGGCCCTGCGCAGGGGGACGCTGGACCGGGTGACACAGGACGGGAACACGGCCCTGCACTACAGCGTGCTCTACAACCAGCCCAACTGCCTCAAGCTGCTCCTGAAGGGCAAAGCTGCCTTCACCACAGGTATGGGGCTGGGACTGGGGGCGTTTGGCGGTCCCTGGTGGGAGTGGAAAGGCTGTAACCTGAGTTTGTCCCCCTTTGTCCCTTGGGCAGTGAACGCGGCAGGTGAGACGGCTCTGGATGTGGCGAGGAGGCTGAAGCACAGCGAGTGTGAAGAGCTGGTAGGTGGGGTGGAGCGGATGGAGGAGATGCTCGGGATGGGGAGAGGGGACCAAAGCATGTGGGGAGGGCTGGCATGGAGGTGAGGGGCTGCTGGGGCCTCTCCTCTCTGTGATGAGACCCCCCCTGACCTTCCCTGTGCTGAGACCCCCTGACCTTCCCTGTACTGACACCACTGACCTGCCCCCATCCTGAGGACCCCTCTGACCTCCCCATCCATCTGGCAGCTGGAACAGGCGCAGGCAGGGAAGCTCTCCCTGCAGATCCACGTGGACTACGACTGGGACCCCCCCTCAGAGTTCCCGTACGACAGCGAGGATGAGTTGGAGGAAAAGGTACCTGTGGAAGGGGACACTACATCCTGTGAGGGGGATCCCACATCCCCAGTGAGGGTGCTGGGGGAGTGCAGACCCTTTTTGGGACTGGTGGCAGTGGGGCATCCCTGAGCCCACGTGCCTGCCCCCAGGTGAGCCCCCTCCAGCGTTCCTTCAAGGGCACATCCCCGCTGGCTGCCAGCCCCCCGCCTGCCTGCCCCCAGACCCGCTGGAGCTGCATGGGGGGCATGGACATCACCAACAAGACCTACGAGAGCATCCTGGTGCCCTCCCGCCCCACACCCCGCCGGGCACACAGCGAGGAGATCCCCCCACCGCTGCCCCTCAAAACCCCCACGCGGGGCGGCTCCCGCCCCAGACCCGGCCACAGCCCCACCGGTGAGTCGGGGCGGGGGGTCACCCGCGGTGGGGCTGCGCTTTCACCAGGACACCCATTTATTGTCCCTGCTGTGTTTGTGTCCCCCCAGAGCGCCCCGAGCTGCCCCGGCAGGCGTCCGAGCCCCACTTCTCCGGGCCGATGGAGGCTCTGGCGCCGCGCAGCCTCCCCTCTGCCAGCAGCACGGGCGCCCTGGATGGCACCCCCGGCACCCGCAGCCCCCCCGAGAGCCGGCGGGCAGCGTACTGGGAGACCCGCTCCGACACCGACACCNCCGACATGCCCCCCGTCAAGTTTGGGTAGGGACCACCCTCCAGGCTGGGTGTGGGAACTGGAGGGTCGTTGAATGGTACTAGTGGGTCGGTTTCAATCCTTGCCAAGCCCGAATTGCCCCTGTGGAGCAAAGGGATCCCCACCCCCTGAAGTTCCTAAAGGAGTTGGTGTTGCCACTGGCATGCAGGACGGGGTAAGAGCAGCCATGGGGGTGATGGGTTGTCCCTGGAAAAGGTGATGCAGATTGGGGTGACACTAAGATCCCATGCAAATTATTATACAAAAAATTTATAATAATATAAATATATTTATATAATATATAATAATGTTTATATGTTACATAAAATGCTAAATAGTTTTTCTCCCTTTCGGGAAAATGTGGTGGAATGGGCCTGCTTGAGGGAGTTTGGGTGCTGGGCTCCCTCTCCATCAGTATCCAGGGGATGTGGGTGGGACTCTGGTCCCTTGGGTCCCCTGGGGGAGCCCTGACCCCACCAAGACCTCACAGGAAGGAGGACAAGGAGGGGTGACACTGTCCCCATTGCCCCCCACAGCTCGGAGAGCACCCGCTCGTACCGGCGAATCGGCGGCGGGGTGGGCAAAGCGGGGTCAACCGTGTCCCCCCAGAGCCCTGGTGGCCCCGAGGACCCCGCTCTCAGCAAGGTGCCCCCCGTGCCCATGCCCAGGAGATTTGCTCCGGTAGGTGCCATGACTTGGGGAGTGTCACCCTCTGCATCCCCCAGCATCCCAGGTCCCCTTATCCTGGGGTGGCAGAGGGAAGGATCGGGGGTGTCACATCCCTGCACTCCCCTTGGCAATGACTTTGGGGGGATCTGTCACCCCCTTTCCACCTCGTTTCAGGCCAAGGGGAGGCAGAAGCGGGTGAAGGCGGTGGCTGACTGCAAGGGGGACAAGGCCCGGGAGCTGACGTTCTCCAAGGGGGAGGTGATTGTGGTGACACGGGAGGAGGATGAGCAGAGCTGGGTTAGTGTCACCGTGGCATGCACAGGTGCTGGGATCCCAGTCCTGGTCCTTTTTCCCCACTGGGTTCTCCTCTGAAGGAGTGGGGCACGGATGGGGGACCCTGCCCCGTCAGTACATGGAGGAGGGCTGGAAAGGCTCCTGCTGTGTCACCACGGCTTTGCCTCTCTAAATTCCCCTGGGAATTGGGTTGTCAGCCCCAAAGGTTCTCCCATGCCTGACATGGGACTCCCACCCCTTTGACCCCCCTCTCTGCACCCCCAGGTTGGCTTCATCGAGGGTGACGGTTCCCGCACCGGAGTCTTCCCTGCCAGCTTCGTCCACCTCTTGCAAGACTGACCAGGCAGTGTCCCCATTTGTCACTGTCCCCTCGGCCAGGATCAGAGGCACCTCCCTGCTGGGGGCTCAGCAGAGCCAGACCACGAGGGACACATGCCCAGGACTCTGACGTGGGACCACTGCCCTCCAAGGGGGCTCAGAGACTCCCCTTGGGAATTCCGTCCGTGGATGGCAGTGCTGGGAAGCTGAGGGGCAGAGAACAGACTGAGGTTTCTGTGCCAGCCCCTGCTCCTGCTGCTCTCCCCTCCTTCCCTTGGGCTCTGCCCATCCCCAGGCCTTTCTCCTCACTCTGCAAGGAATTGGGGGTGGGGGAACTGCACTTGGTGATTCCCCCCATCCTCTGCCAAGGAGCTGTGCAGGCCCTTCCCTGGCCTGGGGGGAGCAGGGCTGGGGGGCAGCCGTGCCCCCCCAGCCTCCCTCTGTACCCCAACTGTGAAGCCTTTGGGATGGGCAAAAATTAGGAGAGGGTTGGAGGGTCTCCACCCCACAGTAGGGGATGCTCCAAATCTTCTCCAAAACTGGCAGTGAAATGCCATTCCCTGATTTGTGGGAGGGAGGGGGGAGGGGGGTGAGGTGGCACCACAAAGCCCCTGCCCCGTGTCCCTGCCCTGGGGTGGGTGCTGGATCACCGCCCCAGCCCTGGGGGGTCTCTCCAAGGGGATTTTGCCTTATTTTTCTGGGACCAACATCCCCTTGTGCTGATGTCCCTTGGGACATACCTGCCTCTATACCCCTCCCTGTACCCTCTTTCCCTTCTCATTTCTGTGTCAAATGTTTCATCTCAAAAAAGTCTTTTTTTTAATGTTTCCTGTCTGTGATTTCTAATAAACCATCATTTTTGTAAGAACTTGTGTGTGTGAGGGCCTGCCCTGGCCATGTCCAGGCTGGTGATGCTGGTGATGTGAGCCCAAGGTCAGTGGGATCTGTGACTGGCTGGTGCCCACTGGGGATGTGACCGTGGGGTTGGGGGTATTTTGGGGAGGGGCTCTGTGTGTGTCTGGGTGAACCAGACAGGGATTTGGGCACCAGACACCTCTGGTGGGTGAGGGACCAGGGACAAGTGAGTGTGGCAAGCTTGTTGTCCCCCACCCATCCTAACAGCCTGGGGGATTGTCCCCACAGCTGTGCCCCCCATTGCTGCCTGCCCAGCCAGTCCTGGGTGGCTCCTTGTTCCCACCACAGGCTGGCACACCATGGACTGGGGGCTCAGCAGGGCTGTGCTGGACTTCAAAGGCTGCAGGAGGAACAGAATTATGGAATGCTTTGTGTTGGAAGAGACCTTAAGGATCATCTTATTTTACACCCCCCACCATGGGCAGGGTCACCTTCCACTAGACCAGGTTGCTCCAAACTCTGTCCAACCTGACCTTGAACACTTCCAGGGGTATTCTCAGTATTGGACTATTCCAATATAGGGAGTTTTACAACGGAGTGGAATGCTCCAATATATAGGAATCCCATATATATTTGAAGAATATTCCAATATATGGAGCATAAAGACCCCCAGCCCGGGGATCTCCCTGCCGCAGGACACCAGCTTTGGGAAGAGCAGAGTTTGCCACACACCACATCCCACCCGTGCCCCTCGGCATTCCCTGTGCCAAATCCCCATCCCTGTGCCCGGCCCCCCGTTCCCCCGCTCCTGCAATCGTGGCTCCCGGCTATATTTAGCCCTCCCCCCGTGCTATTTCGCCTTCCTGGCAGGAGTTTGTAACTGGCCGGGACAGCCCCACCTACTTTCTGCTTTCTCTCCCTTCCCTTCTCCCCTTTTCCCCCCTCTCCGCTCCGTCCCACCCGGCTGCCCGGGACCCCCATGCTGGCAGTGCCCAGCAGTGCCCGCTGCCCCCGGAGCCCGGCAAGCCACGAGCCCCCGGAATGGGGCCCGCTGAGGAGCTGGTCCGGATTGCCAAGAAATTGGATAAGATGGTGGCCAGGAAGAGCACGGTAAGGTGGCCGAGCTCCTCGGGGTGTGTGTGTGCGTATTTACACACGTGTGTATTTGCACACGTGCATGTTTGTACACGTGCATTATTTATGTGCGTGTTTGGACGTGGCAGCGTGGATTGGGAACGGATTGGCTCTTCACCTCCCTTCTGTAGTCCTGTGAAGGGGCTGAGTATGTTTAGGGGGTGCTGAGCCCCCACAGGTGCCACCAGCACCCCCGGGGTGCTGCCTGTGCCACCCCAGCCTGGCCGTGTGACATCGGAGCCAGCACCCAGGGGGGTTAATTTTGTCTCGAATTTGAGGCTCTCCTACACCTCATTGCTCCCAGATATTGGGATTTGGGGTAAGAGGAGGTCTGTCCATGGGTGGCAGCTCTGGGCACCCCTCAGCAGTGCCGGACTGTGGGCGACAGGTGTTTGGCCACCAGCCCGGCCACCAACACCCGATCGGTGCTGGTGCTGCGGGCTCAGATCCCAGCAAGGCAAAACTCCGGGCTGGGGGACACCACACCCCCAGCCCCCCCAGGCCCAGCCCTGCCTGTGGCACGAGTGTGCCAAGGGAGGGGGCTGAGCGCTGATGATGCCAGGTGGTTTTGGTGGTGGTGTGCCAGGGAGAGCCGGGATCCAGCCCTGCCGCCCTTGTGCCAGGTGAGGATCCATCCGGGCACCCTGTAGAGCCGGTTACGTGTGCTGAGCCCGGCCCTCAGAGTTAATATTTGACTGTTTCCACTGACCTTTGCCCTGACAAGGTGCAGCCTCCTGGGTGGGGGGGGGTACAGTGCTGCTGTCCCCCTGGATCTGGTGGCTTTTTGGGATGCCAGTGCTTGGTACCAAAACAGCTCTAATGGGAGCCACACAGTCTGTGTCCCTTTGGGAATTACCCTGGGGTGCTCCACAGCCCTCCTGCTGCACTTTGGGATGGGACAGGGCCATGATTCGACCACAGTGTGGGGACATTCCTGCACCCATCACAGCAGGGGAGCCTCATCCAGCCCCCGTGGTGGGGATCCATGGAGCTGGATCCCTACGGGGGGGATACCTGGGAGCTGGTGTCTGCTGCTGGGGCTCTAAAAATACTGAGGAGGAGGAGGAGGAGAGGAGGAAGAGGAAGACTCCAGGCCCACCTCTGTTTAGCCCAGTAGCCACTGCAGGGGTTCAGGATGAAATCCCAGGGGGGTGTGTCCCTCCCATCCCTGGGTGGGGACACTGGAAGGTCCCCCAGCTGTCTCCAGCTTCCAGCAGCCCGGAGTTTCCTTATGGAGGGTTTTGCTCAAGTTTTAAGGGAAGCTCCTGCTGCCCAGCTGGAGACATGATCCGATGCTGGGATGGTCCAGCAGGATTTGGGTGTGAGATTTTTCTGTGGTGAGTTGACATGGAGGGTCAGGTGTTCCCAGTGAGCAGCCCAGGACTGCTTTGTGTCCCCTTGGGGTGCCCTCCCTGGTGCTGCCTGGTGCTGGTGAGAGGGAAGGGGGGACATGCAGTCCCCCATTCCATTTATCTCCAGCTCCTTGAGGGCCCCCATGGCTTCTCCCTGCTCTAGGAGGGGGCACTGGATCTGCTCAAATCCCTCACCAGCTACACCATGACCATCCAGCTGCTCCAGGTGAGGGGGTGTGGGTGGGGGGACACCCCATGGGGTGGCTGGTCCTGTCCCTGCTGTGCCAGCTGGCACATCCCTAAGGATGTGTCCCTGCCATGTGTCCCCAGACCACACGGATCGGGGTGGCCGTGAACTCGGTGAGGAAGCACTGCTCGGATGAAGAGGTGGTGGCCTCGGCCAAAATCCTCATCAAGAACTGGAAGCGGCTTCTTGGTGAGCAATGCCAGGGGGAGGATGGAATCCCCCAAGCCTCAACCCTCCCTGGGCCATCCCCACACCCCCCAAACCCTAAGGCTTTCCAGGGAGGATGGACTGGGATCAGTCCCAAGCTGGGACGTGCAGGCTCCCATAACCTGTAACCCAGCACTCCCAGACAATGGATTGGATTTTCCAAGGGCTTGTTTTCACTCCAGGACGGAGTGGTGTAAACCAGAGCATTCCAAGGCCTGAGCATCCCCCTAGTCATCCCCCACCCCAGGATGCAGCTGCACAGGTGCCCTGTGCTGGTTGGGCTGTGGCTGTGACACCCAAATCCTTCCCTCAGAGTCCACTACCCCAAAGAAGGAGAAGGACACGGATGGGGACAAGGAGAAGAAGAAGGGACTGGATGTTTCCAGCTGCCCCAACGAAGTGGTGAAGCAGCCCAAGAACCCAGCTGAGAAGCACAAGGAGAAGCACAAGGAGAGGTGGGGGCTCCTGCCCATGGTCAGGGGTCACCAGGGGCTGATGTGAGACCACCCTCTGCTTGATCCTTAAGAGTTTATCCATCTCTCCTGCCCAAGGATGCTGGCATGTCTGGAGACCAAAGGGCAGTGGGAGCAGCACCAGAGTGGCTTTTGGAGGATGGATAAATGGGATTTTTTTGTTTTCTTTTCTTTAGAGCTAATTATTCCTTGGATAAGGGCTGTTTGGGCAGTGCTTATCTGACCCTGTCCCACTCTCTCTGTCTCCAGGAAACCCAGCAAATCCAGCTCTCACACTGCCACCACCCAGGGCCACTCTGCCAACTCCAACTCGGAGAGGTACCTGCTGAAGGATGCCCTGACCCTCATGCCAGGGTCTGCCAGGCACTGCCAGCCCGGGGGAGGCCTTGCTGGCAGCCTGGGGGGTGGTGGGGCTTATGGATGGCCCAGCTAGGGATGGGGTGTGCAGATGGGCAGGACCTGGCTCACAGGACCCCGGGGGATGCTGAGAGCGTCTCTCCCTTCCTTTGGACTTCAGTGACGGCCGGAGCCCCACTGCATCCTCCAAGAAGTCACCTCCGGATGGCAAGAAAGAGAGGTGGGTGCTGAGCTGGGTGGGGATGGGAGAGGCTACACCCCAGCCCCTCACTGGGCTCTGGGTGAGGGCCTGGCCCACCTTCTAGTCCCTATCACCACCCTCTGACCTGAGGCTTGTCCTGCCAGGAGAGACTCTGCTGACTCCAGGTCCTCCACCACCTCAGCTGTCTCCTCTTCCTCCCCCCAGAAGAGGCTCTCAGGGGACAGGTAAGGAGGGGACATCCCCAGGCAACCTGGGGTTGCTTTGGGGGTCCCCTTTGGGGGTGCCCTGACTATGGGAGCTCCATCTGGGGTGGGCAGAGATGGCTGGGAGCCCTGATCCTGCCACAGGCACTGGGACATTCCCTGGGAAGAGCAAATCCTCCCCTTGGGAGACTCCTCATGGCTTCCCAGCACTCTGCTCTTATTGATGTGCTGGTGCCCGAGGCCCTGCTACCATTCCCTGCCTCATGTCCTGCCTGCCCTGTGTCTGGTGTCACCCCACTGTCCCCTCCTGTGCCACCCTCAGGAGAACCTCTGTGGGCTCCAGCCCCTCTCCAGCTCCCACGGGCTCCCGCAGAAACTCCAGTGACAGCAAGGAGGAAAGGTAGGACAGACCCATCCTACTGCCACGGGATGCAGGTCCCTGGGGCTGTGCCAGGACCCCACCTACCTGTCCCCCTTGTGTGCCCCCACAGAGCCAACAGCAGCAAGGCCAAACCAGAGACTCCACGGACCCCCACCAGCCCCTCTTTCTCTCCCAGCCCCTGTTTCCTGGCTCCCTGTTACCTCACAGGGGATTCCGTGCGGGACAAGTGCATCGAGATGCTGACGGCCGCACTCCGCATGGATGGTGAGACAGTCTGGGGGGCTGGACCCCAACACGGGCTATCTCTCCTATGGAATAGCCCTAATAGGAGCATTCAGCCCCTAAAAGAAAGAAAAGGAGGTTGGTAGGGTCCCTGGTATGGGATGATGGGGATGGGTCTCTGTAAAGTTCAAGGTGGGTAAAAATATGTATTTTGGAGATGGGGTGTCTGGGATAAGTACAGAGGGAGAGGTGAGATTTTTTTGGGGGGGTTACAGTGAGACCTGGATGGTTTCACACCAAAAAGTCATCCCTTGACCTCTCTGTCCTTTAGATGACTACAAGGAGTTCGGTGTGAACTGTGAGAAGATGGCATCGGAGATCGAAGACCATATCCTTTGGGGAGGGTGGGGGTCCCCGGGCACCATCTGCTGGGGGGGCACACGTGGGCTCGGGAGTGGTGGTGGGAGCAGGACAGAGGGTGTCAGCGACAAGGACAGCATGACAGGTTCTGCTCTGCTCGTTGCCTGCAGAGGGAGCCCAGACCACGATTAGAGGACGCCGAGACTGATGTTGATGCTGATGCTGAGCATCCCCTGCCTTAGTCTGGGGGTCTGTGCATCCCCCTGAAACTGGCTCAAGGACCTGCCTTCATCCCTGGGGAAATAAACCCAAATGCAGCCAAGATCTTTTCCTTGAGCCTGCTGTGGGTGCCCGTGTGTCCTGCCAGCCTCAGTCCATCACAGTGACCAGGCTGGCAGGGATGGAGCTGCCTCCACCCACTCCCAGTTCAAGGCTTGGGGGTCTCCTGGCAGCATCCCCAGACCAGGACTAACCCCAAGGTGGTTTTCCCTCCTGGGTTTGATTTTTGGTGCACCCCAAACTCTGTGCCCCGAGCTGCCAGCTCAGCCCATCTGCCCACATCCAAGTGGCATTTTGGCCATCCAGGGAGGAAGGAACAGGCTGAGTCTTCTTCACCATGACCTTGTCACAGCACAGGGCTTGGTGGCAGTCCCTGAGCCCCACAGCCTGGCCTGGATGCCAGACACTCCAAGGCAGAGCTGTTTTCCTCCCCACACCCCAAGTTGTGTCAACACGAGGATGGGGACACCTCCCACATGTGGTCCCTCAGGAAGCAAAGCCACCTCCACGTGGGCACTGACCCCGGTGACAGTCAGCAACCCAGGCCCTTCCTTGACAGACCCCACATATCTTCCAGGAGCTGAAAAGCACAGACATGAAGTATCGCAACCGGGTGCGGAGTAGGATCAGCAACCTGAAGGACCCCAAGAACCCTGGGCTGAGGAGGAACGTGCTGTGTGGGGCCATCGAGCCCGCCCTCATCGCCCGCATGACCGCCGAGGTGGGCACGGGGTGGGGGGCTCAGGACTGGCTCGTGAATCACATCCAACCTTCCTCCACGGTGACCAAGAGCTGGGTCTTGGCTTTCTGGTCCCCACCCTGAGCTTATCCCAGCATCTCTCACCCCATCCTGGTGTTGGCTGGGGCAAAGGGAGCAACAGGCATGGGGAGAAAGTGGGGGCACTGCCCCTCAGAGCCCTGCAGCCCCCCAGCCCATCACAGAGCTGTCACAGGGGCAGCACTCAGGCTGGAGGGTCTCTGTTCCTTCTCCTTAACTGGCATCCACAAATCAGGCTCCTGGGAATCCCAGTTTCCTGCAGGGAGTCAGATCCCTGCAGGCAGCAGTTTGGGGTTGAGGATGGGATGATTTTCCATCTGGGTGGGTCTGAGCCCTCCAGCAAGCACAGAGAGCAGGGTGAATCCTGGTCCAGGAGAGGACGGGGAGGGTGCTGGACCACAGCACTTGGCTGTGAGCAGAGCCATGGCCACGCTGACCATCGGGGCTGATGCTGGTGGCAGGAGATGGCCAGTGACGAGCTGAAGCAGCTGCGGAATGCCATGACCCAGGAGGCCATTCGGGAGCACCAGATGGCCAAGACGGGCGGCACCGTCACCGACCTCTTCCAGTGCGGCAAGTGCAAGAAGAAGAACTGCACCTACAACCAGGTCAGCCCTGGCCCCTGGGGGACACCAAGGGGTCTCTCCTGACCCAATCCCCACCAGAGGGGTCTCTCCTGACCCAATCCCTGCTCCACCCCAGGTGCAGACACGCAGCGCCGACGAGCCCATGACGACATTCGTGCTGTGCAACGAGTGTGGGAACCGCTGGAAGGTCTGTGCCCAGCTGGGGGGGCTCTCCAACCCTTCCCAAGACCTGGGGGGTGGCAGAGCCCCCCAGAATGGTGCTGGGGTGGCTGGGTGAGGGCTCACTGCTTGCCCTGGGCTCTGTTTCTCCTGCAGTTCTGCTGATGGTGCCATTGATGGGGCTGGAGGGAACGTGGTGCGAGATGAGATGCTGTGATGGCCATCACGTGTGGGGAGGAGGGTGACAGGATGGCAGCAGTCCCTACACTACACCCTGGCTCCCTGTTTCCTTGCACTGGGCTCCCTCAGACGTGCCAGGCAGCCAGGCTCCAGCCAAGCTGGTTTTTCTTGAGAAGGTTGCAGTGAACTGAATGGTTCTTCCCTGTAAATACCTGCCCTTTGCTTGGGTTCAGCTGGGATCCCACCGGGAATAGACTCATCCCTGGAAAGGGAGACTGGTATGTCCTCGGCAGTGTGACCTTCCCTGTGGGAAACCTGGACTTGGATGATTTGGGAGCAGGAGGAATGTAATCCCGTGGATGTGGGGCTGTGCCCAGGGGCTGGGAGTGGGAAAGGGCCAGGTTTTATTCAACCCAAACACCTTCTTCCTCACTTAAATATGCAGAGGGAGGACACAGAGGGTCCAGGGTGGTTGCAGGGTGTCTGGATGCTCTTGGGAAGCTGTGTCCCTCTGTTCTGAAATACATGGCCCATCCATCCTGGCTTGAGGGCACTGTGTCCCAGGAAAGAAGAAGGGATGGCAGAGAAAGGAGTGAGAAAAAACCCTCCAGCCAGAGCAATAAAGGTGTGAACTGTTTCTGTGGCACAGGCTGTTCTGTGAGGGAGTCTGCGACCCCCCAGCTCGAGTTTTGTGGTTCTCTGAGAGCCTCCACACCAAGCTCCAACACACATCTTGCATCCCCCAGCCCCAGCTTAGCATGTAACCTTGGTTTGATGCTCATCCAACACCTGCCTGATGATTAAAAACCTTTAATTGAGGCTGGAGCAGCTCCCTGGCTGGGTCTGGATGCTGTGAGCTGTCCCATGGCAGGGCAGAACCTCCACTGACAGCCAGGAGGGTTTTCCAGGGAAAGGACATCGGAGACCAACACGTCCCTCTGGCTACAGGAAACTTGGGACAGAGCCTTGTGGCACCGAGCCTGTCCCTTGTCACCACCAGCCTCTTCCAGTGGCAGTGAGATGTGACGAGGACACAGGAAGGTCACACTGACCACAGGTGACCATGGATGGGGAGGAGGAGGGTGCTCCCAGGCCTGCCTGTGTCAGCTGATGTGTGGGAGCGGAGGAGGAGCGTGGAGCTGTTAATTAACCCAGCATTAATTTTTTAATCTTGGGCTGAGGTGTGAATTTTTCCCCAGGCAGAGCCCAAGGCCATTTGCAGCCAAATTTGGGTGCTAAACCCTCCGTGTTTGGGGGGTCCAGGCCACCCCTGAGCCCCCTGAGAGAGCCCTCTGGGCTGTGGTGCTCATTAGCACGCGAAAGTCATTAATAAGCCTCCGAGGCAATTATTTAGGCTTGCAGAGTGCGTGTGGCTGCAATTAAGGAATACAGTGGGTCGTGGGGTGATGAATAAAAGATCAGGGTGACCTTGAGCTGGGAGAGGAGCTCAGGAGGGGCAGCTCTGGGGCTCCAGGCTGTCCCCAGGGTGCCACAGGGCGTGTTTGGGTGGGCCAAAGGCTGAAATGGGGGGGTTTGCACTGGTTGTTTTGAAATCCAGTCCCATAAAGGCGTTTGAGCAACACCAGAGGGAGAGCCTGACCCCAAACACGTTTGGAGGGAGCTCCTGATATCCCTCTGTGTCCTTCTGTCCCACTGTGGATGTGTCCCCAGGGGAAATGTCACCCTATGCCCCCTCCCCAGGTCTCCTGGGAAATCCCAGAGGAGGAAAAGGAGCAGGGAAGGTGAACTGGAGAGCTGGACACTGCCATCCATGCAAGGATGTCCCCACTCCCAGGAAAGGCTTTTCCGCCTGCCTGAAGCTGGAGGAGCTCTTGGTCCTGAGGGATTCTCCGGCCTCTGGGGGGATGCAGGATGTGTCCCCCTGTGGCACAGCAGGTAGGTGCCACTGGGACAGGGGACAGTGAGGGCATACAGGTGTTCTCTGGGTGGCTCTTGGGGACAGTTCCCACCACTGAGCCTCTAACTCACTCCGGGGCAAGAACACAAACACGTGTGTGTGTTACAAAAACCCAATTCCCAAATTTCCAGCCTGACTGAACCCCCCAGGAGATCCTGTTGTCCCTCCCCAACCTTCAGCCCCGTTAATGCCTTGTCTCCAGGGATTTCCCCTCTCTCCAGGAAGGTGACTGTCCACACATCCCCCAGCCTGGTGAGGAAGAGGAGCAGAGAAGGGCCCTGGCAGCTGCCTGTCCTGCCAGCACTCAGCTGGCAGCTCTCTTGAACTTTGGGGAATTGGGCACTTCAGTTTTCATTCCTCATCAATGCTGGAGAGGTGTAGCCATGGCTGCAACAGCCAATGCTGGTCCCCCCTCCCTCTGCACAGCCCTGCAGGCAGGAGGCTCAGACAAGAGCCCTCAGGAGCTCGGGGGCTCTGTCACAGTCCCTGCCCCACCTGGGGCTGGTCGTGACCATACAATGATGGAGAGGCTCCTGCAATCCCTGCCAGGGCTTGAATTGCCCCACCTGAGGCTCCAGGTTTGGATGCTCTGAAGCTTCAGCAGAAACCTGTCCCTGAATGAATCACAGAGTCATTCTGGTTGGAAAAATCCTCTGGGACCATCGAGTCCAACTGTTCCCCCAGCCCAAGCCCACCACTGACCTTGTCCCCAGGTGTCCCAGCCACACATCTCCTAAATCCTCCAGAAATGGTGACTCGAATGAGATGCTCAGTCCTCCATCTGGTGGAACTTTCATGTTCAACCTCCAACCTTCAAACACTTTAAACAACCCCACAGTGTGTCCCACCCCAGCCAGGTCCTCCATGAGGGGACAGCCACCACTGGTGCCATCCCTTCCACATGCACTGCCCTGAGCCACCCTAGGGACACTCTGTCTCACAGAATCCAGCACGTGGACACCTGAACATCCCCATTTTGCTGTGCAATCCCAGCTTGCCCAGGGGTCACCCCCCCTTGTACTCCAGCCCTCCTGCTCGCCCGCAGTGCGGGGGCTTCGCCGCTGCCCTTCTCCCCCGCATTTTTCCAGCCTTGACAAAAAAATCAGCACTTTGCTGCTCAGTGGTTTCCTTGGCAACCCCATTTCCCCATCTTCTTGCTTTCTGCGTCTGTAACCCCCCCTGGTCCTGGTCACCAGCCCCCAAAGCACCGTGACAGGACCTTGTCCACAGGGATGGAGCGGGAGCTGGTGGGTCCTGACCACCCTGGAAAGGCTGATCCTGGGGGAACCCTCGGGCTTCCCAAGAATCTGGACTTCTTGGAAAAGGAATGGAGGGGCTGGTGGTGGTTTGTGTTCGAACTGGACTGAATTAAAACAGTTTTGGTGCTTTTACCCCTTTGTGTGGGGTAAAACCCTGTGCATGGGGGCAATGACTTCACACTGACAGAGAGAGGGTTTGGGTTAGGTGGGGATAAATTCTTCCTGTGAGGGTGGGCAGGCCCTGGCACAGGTTGGGCAGAGAAGCTGTGGCTGCCCCATCCCTGGGAGTGTCCAAGGCCAGGCTGGACAGGGCTTGGAGCAACCTGGGCTGGTGGGAGGTGTCCCTGCCCATGGCAGGGCGGGGTGGAATGAAATGATCTTTAAAGTCCCTTCCAACCCAAACCATTCCACGATTCCATGACTGGCAACCTCTGCTACAAACCGAGCAGGCTCCCCCTGCCCATTCCCGTGTTTATTCCAATCAATAGGTAATGATCCCTCAGGCAGAGGCGCTCGCTGCCTCCCCAGACCCGGAGCCCACATGCAATATTTATGTGCTGACAGCCGCGGGCTCCCGGCACGACTCGCTCTGCCGTTGTCAGCAGCAGGATTGGGATCCCTCGGGAAAAGCTCCGGCGCTCATCCCACCGCTCCCCTCCCGCTGCTGCCACGGGTCGCGCCCCTGGGATGGTGGGCACGGGCTGAGGGGCCAGCCCTGCTCAGGAATCGGGCTGGTTTCCTTTAAAAATCAGGAAAACGCAGCGCTGGGGGTGGTTTGGGGAGGGCAGGATTGATGCTGAGGGTGCTGAGTGTGGCAGGGGGAGCTCAGAAAACTCCCTGTGCCGTGGCGAGCTGGGAAAGGCTCCCCACGTGCCCCCTAATGCAGGGACTCCAGCAGTTATTCCCCAAATCCCAAGGGATGGTCAGAACCCTCAGAGCTGAGCAGACCCCGTGCCAGCTTGGGACTCGATGCTAAGTGAAAACAAGACCTACAGAGACCCTAAATATTTTAGGGAAAACACAGCTGGTGCATCCACTTTTTGAGTCATGGCTCAGCCAAAGCCTCCCAAGCCCTGGGCTTTTTATTCAGCTTTTTGTTTTAATTAAACCCTAAAACTCTGTTTTTTTCTGAGCTGCCTCCGCTTCAGGGCCAGGGGAGGGGGGGGTGTGCAGGGATTTGGGGTGGGTCCCATGGGGATGGATCCCATACCTGCCAAAGGATGTGGAGGTGTCCCTAAACACCTGGAGGAGCTGGGCAGGACACCCCAGGCACTGAACAACACCCAAACAGCACAAAAAGAGGGGGAGGAATTGCTGAGGCTTTCACTGCTGGCTCCAGCTCCAGGCTGGGATGCAAGCAGAATAATTTCCTTTCTCCCTCATTGTTCTGCCTTGATGGGAGTGAATCAGCTGCTTTGAAGCAGCTCTGAAAAAAATTAGTGATTTGCCCAAACCAGCCCCACCATCCAGCCTGGACCTTCGTCCAAGCCAAAATCCTCGGAGTAAAGCCATGGATTTGGGCTGACTGGTTGTTTGGTTTGGGGTGTTTTTCCTGGAAAAAAAAAAGGGGGGAAAAATCAGTTTTCATCTGCAATGTTTGCCATCCATTGGAGGGAAGTGATTCATCGAGGTGTAGGGCTGTGATTCTGCAGCCCAGGCTTTGTGATGCTTAAAAGCATCAGAAAACCCCCAAACTTTACCCAAATTTTTGCTTCTGAAGTGAAATGTGTTGCATGGAAAATTACAGAATATACTTTTCCTGAAGAAAAACCCTGTGCCCTTTTGTTCCCTGGCTGGAGAGGTTTGCTGAGTCTGCAGAGCACTTTGATCTCAACCTTCCTAAAATCACAGCACTTGGCTCAGACCTTTTTCCCCCCACTCCTTTGGCTGAACAGGCAGAGAACTGAGCAAAGATCTCCCATTAAAAGCAAAAATCCCCCCCGAAAATAATTTTTCTCCCCACTTTCAGCTGGAATCATGCACACTCTTCCTTCTCACAGCCAGGATGGAGCTGATGCTGGGGGGGGAAAACCCTCCAAAAATGCCATAAAACTCCCCCCAGCTCCCCCAAACCACACAGATTCCCATCCCTGTGTTTCCCACGTCAGTAAGTCGACCTAAATATTACAGAGGGGAAAAAAAAGCACGTTGGCTTTTTCGCCTGACACTTATTTTTCTCCCTGCCAGGAGCTCTCGGGCACTCGGCAATTAGGAGCCGCAGATTAATCTTGAGTGATATAATGAAGTGCTGGGCGGCTGGAGGACGGAGCTGGTGAGCAGAGGGGGGGGTTTGCTCTCCATATTAACATGGTTTAGGCCAGGTTTAGTGCAGATGGAGCACCCAGAGTGGTGGGAAAGAGGAGGGGGCTGAGGGGCTCAGCAGGATGTTCAGGCTCATCCCCACCCCCTGATCCTTTGCATCCCAATGCAGGGACCAGGCAGGGCTTGTGCTGCAAAATGATCTTTGCACATTTTCTAACCCTGATTTGCTTGTAAGGTCTCCAAAGCATTTTTCCACCTACTGTGCAGTGTCTCCCAGCCCCTGGTCAGTTATTTTATTGAGGAGAAATGGCCCAAGAGGGAGGGTTGGGCTTGGCCCAGGCTCTGCTTCCCCCCAGCCTGGTCTGTGCCTTCTTTCATGGAATCATGGAATGGTTTGGGTGTGAAGGGGCCTTGAAGATCATCCAGTTCCACCCCCTGCCATGGGCAGGGACACCTTCCACTGTTCCAGAGTGCTCCAGCCTGGCCTTGGACACTCCCAGGGATGGGGCAGCCACAGCTTCTCTGCCCAACCAGTGCCAGGGCCTGCCCACCCTCCCAGAGAACAATTCCTTCCCAAAATCCCATCCACCCCTGTCCTCTGGCAGTGGGAAGCCATTCCCCCTTGTCCTGTCCCTCCATCCCTTGTAATTAGTGTCTCTCCATCTCTCCTGTCATCTCCTTCAGGTATTGGAAGGCCACAATTAGGTCACCCCAAAGCCTCTTTTCCAGGCTGAACAATCCCAATTCTCACAGCTCTTCTCCTTTTCTCCCCCACACAAGCCCGGGAGCCCCTGGCACAGGGGGCCACATTCTTCCATCGAGGCTCCTTGGCTTTCCAAAATGAGAATATAAATAGCCAGTCCTGTAACGAAGCCACTACCCAGCAAACCCATTTCCCCACAGCAGCCAATTTATTCCCGATCCCGGCAGGGTCAGACACCGTCAGGGAAGCGAATGCTAATTAATAGCACAGTGCAAAGCAGCCTGGCCGGGCACGGCGTGTAATTAGCGAGCAAACTGCCCCCGCCACGGCGCTGGGGATGTGGGCAAGGGGCGATGGGGCAGCTCCTGCGAGGGACCCGCTGCAGCTCCGGGTTGTCACTCAGGGTGAGGCGCTAATTGTGTCGGGGACACGCGTGTCACGCTGCCATCAGCGCGTCGGCGACACCGCGCGCGTTTCCCTGCGTGCCTTTGATCCCGGCATCCCTCTCCCTGCTCCATCCGTCGAGGAGGGGACGCGCTCCCTCTGCCCCGTCGTTTTGCAGGTAAACGTGACATTTCCTGGGGCCAGAAGAGCTGCTCAGCGATATCCAGACTCCCGGTGATGGGGGATGCAGAGCCCGGGGAGGAATCGCGTGCTGATGCCCTTCCAGCGCTGCCGCGGTGAGTCATCCAGGCCCTCCGAGGATCCCGGCTGCGCTTGGATACCGAGAAGGTGGAGGCACAAGGCGGGAGGAAAAATCGCTCTGCTCGGAAGATATCTTGGTTACAGCAAGGAATAAAAATTGTCCCCCTGGCACCCACCCCCCCAGCTCGGGTCCCACAGCCACGGGGAGGAGGAGGCTGGACAAGGGGAGGCTCGTTAAGTGGGGAAATGGGAACACTTAGCCTGGGAACATTCAAGTCGATAATGTTATTATTAGTGGTTTTTTCCCCCTTGGCTGGAGGAGGATGGGGTCTCTTCATCAGGCTGGTGGGGAAAATCCATCCTGGGGTTGGGAATCAGGGTGGAGCCTCACCCTAAAGTGGTTCTGGCCAGGCAATGTCTCCCTTCACCCATCTGGCATCCCTGCTCTGGTGCTCCCAGTCGCTCAGCCACATCCATATGGATGTGTGTTCCTGCTTCATGGGGACAGGAGGGTCACCCCTGACCAAACTTTGCCATGGGATGCATCTTCCCAGCCAAAAAGGATGAGTTAAACCCCCAAACATTAAAAAAATCCTCTAAATCAACAGCATTTCAGCTAAGCCAACACCTCCCCGAGACACAAACCGGGCAGCGGGAAGGGATTTACACATCAAACATCCTCTCCCCCAAACTGCTGCAGCCAAAGCCTTGGGAGAGGGCAAAAAAATCTCTTTCCAGCTGTTTTCCTCTCCCTGTAAATAAATATCTATCG
The DNA here is from genome assembly GCA_013396695.1 of Sakesphorus luctuosus. NCBI lineage: Eukaryota > Metazoa > Chordata > Aves > Passeriformes > Thamnophilidae > Sakesphorus > Sakesphorus luctuosus. Next base: position 55,998 of record VWZD01012584.1, read on the forward strand.
GCAGAGCATTTCCTTCAGCCTCAGGCTTTGGTTGGACATCAGTCATTTAATATTGCTCTTTTAAACCCTGGTGTTTGGCTCTCAGCCGCTTCTCCCAGCTCAGAGCAGGATGTTGGCACTTTGTGTTTAGAAAATATTTATCTATATTTAGATAGGGAGACAGATAGCTGTGGAGAAAGAGCTGTTCCAATCATTAAACCACCGCTTTCAATTTTTCCTTATTACTATTCTTCATTTAACCACAGGCTGGGCTGGGCAAGTGCTCCCCAGGGACAGCCCAGCTGAGCCTGGTGGGTTTGCAGCTCTAAAAGGGGTCTCCAGGAAAAAAAACTAACCCCAATCTGATAATCAGAGAGGAAATCTTCCCTGAAAATGTCTTCCCAAGGCAGAGGCTTTCTGGATGGGGATGGGGATGTGGCTGGAGTCTGTCCCTGGCTTTGTGCTGGGCTGGGAAGGCTTCAGGGAGGAAGAGTGGGAGCAGGTGGGAGGAAGATGCAGCATGTTTGAGAGATGCAGAAGGATAAAAGGGGGGTTTCTTTCTGCCTTTCAGGAGAAGAAAGGAAAGAGGGAGAGAAATCACCTTCTCTGATCAGCTGTCGGAGGTTGTGCAGGCTGGAGAGGCTGGAGGAGGGGGAGCTGCCTTTGAAGCTGGGAGAGGCACAACCAGGCAATGGCTGAGCACAGCAGCCTTGGCTGGCACTGCTCCTCTTCCTCCAGCTCCTTCCTGCTCCCCGCTCTCCTCCCAGGCTGGCAGCCCACCCTCAGGATGGCCAAAACACCAGGTCAGGGGGTGCCCAACATCCCACCAGGGTCTCAGTGTTGCTCACACACCAGGGCTCTCCCAGAGCCAGGGATTTCCTCCAAGACCCCAGCACTGATGGGATTCAACTCCTTTTCCTCACTTTCCCCTGGATAACCAGAGCTGTCACCCCTCTGGTCTCCCAGTGCTGGCTGATGGGCAGGGAACACCAGCAGCCCTGGCAGTGGCAAGGGAAGCAGGTGGCACTCTTGGAAAAATGAAGCTTTGGTCACCACCATCTGTGTCCCTGTGGATGGAGGAGGTGCTGCCCTCCCTGAGTTCTCTCCTGAGGCCACCAGGACCAGCCAGGACAGATGGGAACAGGCACCTGATGGTATCAGGCTGGGAACTGAAGCAAAGCAAAACCCCCAGCGCTGGCAAAGGGCTGTGGGAGGAACCCACAGGGGCAGCTGTGGCATCACCAGGGATGTGCATCACCAACCAGCAAGGGATGCTGTTGGCTCTTCTGCTGCAGATCTGGCTCAGACAAGCCAGGGATGAGCTGGAAAGTGGGTGGCTGGTGACCAGAGAGCTTTGCCTGGGCTCTGGCCAAGCCTGTGTGCAGTCTGGCTCTGCCTGATCTCACCTCCTGAGCCTTTCAGAGCTCAGTCAGTGTCCAGGAAGAATCCTGAGCTTTGCTGAGGTTTTTGAGGTGAGCCCTGCCCTGGCATTGAGCCATCCCTGACCCCTGTGACATCCAGGGCCAAAGCCATGCAGGTGAGGGACACTGCAGCCAGATTCTCTGCAAAGTCCTGCCCTCAGGACCTGCTGAGTATCCTCAAAACTTCCCAGGATTCTCCCACAAGCATCCCTTCAGGAGCTGCTGCCTGTGAGCCCACGCTGTGATGGGGACACTCTTGGTCCCTGTGTGCCCCATGGCCAGGCAGCCACCCTGCCCAGACCTGGCACTGGCTCTGAGACAACTGGGAAAAGAGCCTTAACCACACATCTAGAACACGCTGGAATCACCACTGCTCGACTCCCTGCCTTCACTTCCCTGGCCTTCACACCTTGGCTCCTGGCAGGGACTGACTGGCATGAAAACAAAGAGCTGGTGGGAGTTCTTTCTGCATCTTCTGGTGCCTCCAGGTCTAAACCACCCAAATCTCCATCCGTCAGTCTCAAACCAAACCTTAACCAGCCTCCCCTGTGCTTTTCCACCAGGTTTCCACTGAAAAGGGGTTTCCTGTCCCCTCCCAACCCCAAACCAACTCATCCCATGGACTTCTGCAGGAGCATGAACAAAGGGAGGGAAGAGCCAGGCTCTGTGTCCAGAGCAAGAGGCACCAGAGCTGCACTCTGAGATGTGGCACAGTTAGAGAGCAGCAGGATTGCAGCTGGGGCAGCACTGACCTGGATTCCCAACATCAAAGACAATACCAGCTTCCTCCCCAGCATCCCTGGAGCCCTCAGAGGAGGTGAATCAATGGGCTGAACACCCACATGTCCACCCCACCCTGGCACTGGCACTCAGGATGGTGGGGGATGGCAGGAGCACTCCCCCTGCACTGCAGCACGGAGCTAAAAATCTGCAGAAAATGTAAATACTTTCATCTGCTGAGAAAGAAATCTGCCTCCCCCATGATCAAGGTGGTCAAAGGTGGCCCAGGGGGCCTAAGCCAGGTCTGGCCTGGGTCTAACCCCCTTCCTGCTGGTACAGGAACAGGTGCTGGCAAACCTCCTGTCAGGCTTGTGGAGGTGGACAAACAGATCTTATTCCTTAGAAAAACTGGCCCTCAGAGTCCTCCCTGCCCCTTGGGAGTGCCACTTGTGCACAAGCACACAGGGTCATTGTGCCCCCAGGATGTCACCACACTGGCACCAGGGCACACAGTCCCGGTGTCACAGCCAGCCCCAGGCACCAGGGCACACAGTCCCCATGCCCAAATCTCACAGAACCCCCTCCCTGCCCAGTAAAACCCACCCCCAGCCCCTCGGGCAGCCCAGGGGTCACATTGACACCAATTCAAGCTTTATTTTCCCAGCCCGGCTCCGTCTGGGAGCAGCATCCCGGCCTGGATTCCCACTCCCCACGCTGGTTCATCTCTGAGATGACTCACAGGTTGTTAATTCTCCCGACGCGCTTGGGATGGAAGCGGCGCTGCCACCTCCGAGCGGCGCCAGCCGGGGGGGCACAGCCCGGGCTCCCGGCACCCCCAAATCCGAGGGAGACGCTGCCAGTTCCCAATCACTGCTCCATTGTCAGCACAGAGCGGGGCGCTGGGGTGGTGAAAATACCTAAATAAGCAACAATCAGGGAAAACAAAGGCTCCTGCCGGGACTGAGGCCCCCGGGGTGTGATGCACATCCTTCTCTGCCAGCGCGGCTCGGTGCCCACGAGACATTCGCTGTCCCCATCCCTGTCACTGTCAAGGGGCCGGGCACCAGCCTGGGGGAAGGAAAAGGGTTCAGTAGCCTCTCCAATAAAATAATCACTTTGGAGGTATTTTTCAGGGAAAAAGGACGAACTGGCTGATGTAACCACCCTGTGTTTGGAAGAACCCCGGGAAGGAACCCGAGCCTGGCAAGGGGGCAGTCGCCCTCATGTCCCAAGAACATCTCAGGGATACTGGTGGCATCACCCTCGGGACCTCCCCGACCTCCAGGAGAGGGATTGGTGCCTTTAAGGTGCCAAGCAGAGATTTCCCATGCCATCTCCAGACCCGTCTCCGACAATCCCAGTGGGCAAACACCCCACCCTTGGACGCTGCTTCCCCCCACCAAATGCAGAGCAAACAACACTGCAAAGCCCCCCTGGCCCCCCTCAAACGCAGCCACGCAGAATGGGGAGGCAGAGAAGAATCTCATCTAATTTTAACTCCCCTGACGGACGGGCTTTGTTCTTTCCAGCAGCTGCCCCGTAAGGTATGAAAACACTCAGATATGTTGACGTGGGAAAACAAACCACACAAATCAGCCCATTTTCCTCTTCAAGGCCGATTTATCTGGAGCTGTCAGTGGAGGGAGGGGAAGTGATGGGCCCTGGGGAGATGGGGGAGCAGCCTGGACTTGCAGCTCGGTGGGTACCGGTGCTTGGGCTGATGCTCGTGGAGCATCTGGTCCATTGTCTCCAAAGCCCCAAAACATCTCAGATCTACAGAAAACAGAGCGACATTTTCTGCTGCAATTCCCCAAGGTGGGACTCCGCTCATGCCCTGGATTAGCCTCCTAAATGAGAGGAACTGGGTGCCAGTGGGGCACCCCCAGAAGTGGTTCACCACAAAATGGGCTCCATCCTGGTGCCTTCACCAGGTTTCTGAGCTGGGATGGGGGTGATCAGACCCTGGAGAAAGGTGGCAGCAGTTCAGGGCGAACAGGTGGGGCTGGCAAATCCCTCTCAAGGGCTGGTGCATCAGTTCTGTAAGAGGCTGGAAGGGGGGGATGCATGGATGGATGGATGGATGGATGGATGGATGGATGGATGGAAGGATGGATGGATGGATGGTGCAAACACAACCCTGCTTTTTTTTGCATGTGGTTTTCACATCAAAAGCAAAACAACGCAAATAATTCCTTCTCTTGACAGGGGGCAGTTGAAACATTCCAGAGGCTTTTCAAGCCGCATCTGATTTTGACTTTTAGGGCAGTGGATTTTTTGAGGGTTTGTCCATTTGCTGCCCCAAGAGTGCTATTTTGGGATGTGGTGCTGCATCACAGAGCCCCACAAGATGCTTTTGTTGAGGGTGAGTGGAAAAGCAGGAGAAGAGATGGAGAAAAAGGTGCCCAGACATGTGGAGTGTCCCTGCCCGTGGGTTCCATCCAGCACTGGTCCATGTGGGGTGTTAGGAGGGATCATGGACAACCCTGGGACCAGGAATCAGCACCCACAGTGGCATTTTAGCCTGTCCCTGTCCCTGTGGGATCGATCACAGATGCAGAGCTCCAGCTCTGGGTGGTATTTGCTTTAAAAGCAAAACCCTGCACAAATAAAATCCTGCTTGTGCAGCATCAGGAGGGGAGAGAGCAGCACAGGGACTGTGAGGGGAGAAGGAGAGCCCAGAGGGAGACACTGGCACTGCTCCTCTTGCCAAAACCAACCCTCACCTCAACTGAAAGCCACTCAGCTGTCCCAGCTCTGTTTCTGCAGATCTGGGCTGAAAACAACAGTAAAAAGGAAGCACTTCCATCCATGGAAGTGTCCAAGGCCAGGCTGGACCAACCTGGGCTAGTGGAAGGTGTCCCTGCCCATGGCAGGGGGTGGAACGAGATGGGCTTTAAGGTCCCTTTCAACCAAACCATTCCATGAGTGTAAGATTCCATGATTCTATGAAGATGGGCACTGTGGAGAAGGAATAAAAACTGGAGCTTCCCCTCTCTGCATCACAGTCCTGAAATGTCACAGGCAGGACTCCAGCTGGCTGCCAATCTGGAAGTTGTATGAAATTACTTAAATATTTTCACGTATTTATCATTTATATATTTATATTTCTATCATCAGAGCTGCTCTGCCTCCCACCTTGGCACAGGATGCAGCTCTGGTGTCACCAGAGCTCTGTCCAAAGCTCTCCCTAGGAGGGCCATGGCAAGACAAGGTGAGAGGCTCAGTGTCCTCCTCAATTCCCAAAAATCTCCGGGAAGAAATCAAATCCTCCCTGTTTCCTCCTCCACAAACCTCCAGAGATTCCCATGGATTTTGACTGGAGTCCTGCCAGAGCAGATTCAAGGCTCCTGCATGTTATTTTTTACGGCCATTTTAATTAAAACCAATAAATTCCAGAAGGGAAGTGGGTCTTCCCAGTGTGAAATACACTTTGTCAAGTTTGCAGCCTCCGAGTAAATCAAAATGCTGCCGTCAGTGGCTCCAGCTATAAATCCCCCTGGATGGATCCCAGCTCACCAGGCAGATGAGCAACGTGAATTTTCCTTCTTGACAGCCTCAGCATTGCTCTCACCTCCCCGGTTCGATTTATTATTTATCCATTTTTCAGGATATGGAGGAGAAAACAAGAACAAAGGCATTGCCATGGAGAACTTTCTAAGAGGAGTAATCCTATGGGAGAGCAGAACTCAGTCCAAGATCACAGAATCACAGAATGGGTTTGGACCGTAAAGCTCAGCTCATCCCACCCCCTGCCATGGACAGGGACACCTTCCACCATCCCAGGGTGCTCCAACCTGCCCTTGGACACTCCCAGGGATGGAGCAGCCACAGCTTCTCTGCCCAACCTGTGCCAGGGGCTGCCCACCCTCATAGGGAAGATAAAGTGGCATTAATGAAACTTGGGATGCAGAGAGAAGTCAGTGGGAGTCAGGATCTTCAGGAGCCACCGGGCTCTGTGCACCTCAGTGGGGTGATGCTCCCCTGTCCAACGTGCTCCCCCTGCCTCAGTTTCCCCAAATTTGGAAACCCCATCCATGGCAGGAGCCGGATTGGGCAGGCAGAGCAGCAACAACCCAGCACAGGCAGATTAACACCAAAGTCCTTTAAAGATTTTTCCATTTGTTTTATGCGTCCTCTGGGTTTATTTTTAACATTCCAGCTGGAAAAAAAAAATAAAATTCAAAGCAATGCCGGGGCTGAGCCGAGAGGACGTGTTTGCTGGAACCTGCCAGGATGATTAGTCCTTTCCAGATAACCCATTGGAAAAGGGTCAGGGTGAGGGCTCCGGCCGTGCCGGCAGCCAAGGGAAGGGATGAGTCCCCTTCCCAAGAGCTCCTCAGCCACGCTAAAAGCTGTTTTACACTCCTTGACCTGACGTTTTCCTCCCGCTGGGAGTGATCAGGAGCCCTCCTGCGTCAGAGCCGGCCAGGGCAGAGACTCAACACCTCGCTCTGGGTCTGGGAGGGCGTTTTCACCTCGAGATGGTGTTTCAAACCGCGTGTCCAGGACCACGTGCTGCAGCAGGATGTGCCCCTCTGTCCTGCCCCGTCACAGGAATGGGAAGACCCTCCAGGGATGCATCCCAAGTGCAGGACCCAAGATACACACATTAAATCCATCCCTGTGCTCCCAGTTCCTGCCCACACCCACCCCAGCATCCCTCTGGGACAAAGCCTCGGCCACCGAACCCCTCACTGTGCTGACAGAAATCCACGGCACATTGTTCCTGCCTCCCTGCTCAGCGGCCCTGGAGCTGGATATCATCTGAACCATGGGATGAATGAAAAGCCATTAATTCCCTCCTGGGCGTTTTTATGAGGCTCTTGATGAAATGTCTGGATGCTTCGGCACTGCAGGAGTTTGATGCTGGCAGAGCTCTGTGCAGACTGAAAGCTCCATCTCCAGGGCTGAACCAGCTGCTGGTCTCTCCTCCATGTCCTGTGTCCCCTGCTCTGACCCTCCTGAGCCAAAAGCACCCAGACCTGCACCAAATCATCCTCCCTGGCACGCCCAGCACACCCCCAGGGCAACGAATTAATCCATCCCCAAAGCAGAGAGATGGGGACACCACAAATGGGGGTCTCCCCACATCCACTGGGGCTCCAGGAAGAATTAGGCTCCTTCCCCTCAGCTTTGCAGACCCTGAAAGGGGGAAGCCCTGCTAGAGGAGGGGGGTCCTGCCCCAAGGCTGGCAAGGATCCTTGGAAAGGGGAAGGTGACCCTCAGCATCCCACAAAGCCCAGCTCTGCTGAGCTGGTGTTGCTGCTGGGGCTGTGTTTGTACCCCCACCCTGCAGCATCCCCCTAAATCCCTCAGCCTGCAGCAGCACCCCCCTGAGCCCCCCAGAAACTCCCTCTAGCCCCCCACCCCCANGCGGGAGAGGGAGAGGGGTAGCAGGCAGCGATGGTGGAAAAAGAGACCGGAGGGGGAGACAAGGACCTGCCGCGGGGGCGAGGAAGGCAGGAAGGGACCGAGGGGGAGGAAGGCAGGGACGAGAGGAGGGGGGACAGGTAGGGAGCAGGGGGAGGATAGCAGGCAGCGAGCGGGGGGTGCAAGGCAGGCAGCTGGGGGGCGGGCAGGCGATCAGGGCCGCCCCCGGCCCCACGTGGCTCGGGGGACACGCGGGTTTATAAAGCGTCCCCGGCCCCGCGCGGGGGCGGGAGC
>VWZD01012584.1:63808-76655 GCA_013396695.1 Sakesphorus luctuosus
GGGCTCGAACCCGCGGCGCTCGGATGCGCCCGGGAGCCCCGGCGGGGCCACGGCCGCCCTCGGGCCATGGAGCTGCCCATGGAGCTGAGCACGGCGCTGCCCTCGGTGCTGTCCTCGGTGCTACCCTCGGTGCTGCCCTCGGTCGCCGCCACCCCTTGGGACAACGACACAGCCTGGGCCCCCCTGCCCGGGCACGGGGGCAACGAGACGAGCCCGCAGCGGGCCAAGAATGCCACGTCCATCCTCATCGCCATCGTCATCACCGCACTCTACTCCGTGGTGTGCGTGGTGGGGCTGCTGGGCAATGTCCTGGTCATGTACGGCATCGTCAGGTGAGAGTGGGGGTCCCCACGAGGGGCGGATGGGCACGGGGTGGGTGGGCATGGAGTGTGAGAGGGCAGAGTGTGCTGGGGATGAGTGTGCAGCACGTGCGAGGTGTGAGGTGGCAACACGAGTGGGTGTGCACTGAGTGTGCCCCAGGACTGTGTGAGTGCCCCAGGGCTGTGTGAGTGCCCCAGGATTGTGTGAGTGCCCCAGAACTGAGTGTGTGCCCCAGGAGTGGGTGTGCAAAGGGGTGAGTGTGTGCACCAAGGGTGAGACAGCACCAGGAATGTGGGTGCACTGGGATGGAGTGTGAACCAGTAGCAAAGTGAGGGTGCACCAGGGGTGAGTGTGAGTGTGCAGGGGGTGTGAGTGTGAGTGTGCCCTGAGCTTGAGTGTGCTCTGGGTGTGAACAGACAGCAGCAGCAGCAGGAGGGTGGGTGGGTGTGCACTGGGTGCTCGTGCTCAGGCAGCACCGAGATGGGTGTGACACGAGTGTGAATAGTCTGTGTCCAAGCACACACCTGTGTGTGGGGCAGGGCAGGGTCCAGGTGCTGAGTGAGGGATAAAAGCAGGGGCTGAGTGTGCACAGGGCAGGTCGGGGGTGCAGGGGACCCTGTCTGGGGGGACACGGGGCACACGACCCGACCCCAGCGGTGCTGAGTGTCCCTTGCCCTGTGTGAGGAAGAGGAGCCACAGGACTGGTCACGCTGTGGGCTGGGAGCTGCCCTCTGTGAGGAAGAGGAGCCGTGGGCTGGGAGCTTCCCTGTCCACAGTGAGGGTCCCACCCCCCTCAAAGCGGCAGAGGGGCTGGGGGGCTCCCGCTGGTACCTCCCCACTTCATCAGTGAAAATTACCCACCCAGCCCATTCCCAGCTCCCGCTCGTGCCGGCGCCTCCCGCAGCCACCCGACTCCTGCTTTGCTCTAACAAAGAGCAGGAGCCGCCTGGCCCAGCCCCAGCTCCCACCACAGCCCAGCTGTCCCCGAGCTCCCCCAGCACGGGGTACCAGCTCCAGCGGCACAGAGACCCCCTCATGTCCCAGGGGACCCCAAACCCCGCTGTGGCTCCATCCAGGACCTCGGCACCTCTGTCGAGGCTTTCCCTGGGCAGGAAGGGAGTCTGGAGGGGTCTCTGCAGCCCAGGACAAGGAACAGGATCCCAATACCTCCCATTCTGAAGATTGGGCACTGCTGTATCCAGCCTGGTACTTGTGCTGAGGAACAAAATCTCCTGCCAGACCGTTTGTCCATGGCGCTGGTTGGTCCTGCCTGGTTAAGATGGGTTATATGGGACAATAAAGCCAAGTCTTGCAGAGCACAGGACCTGCACCAGCAGTGGGGGCTGGCAGAGCCCCCTCCATGGCTCCCAGACCCTACTGGCAGGGAGGATGGGGCTGTGCCCACTGTCACACTGCTGTCACACTCTGCAATGGCACCTCCAGCCTGGCAGGAGGGAGCACAAGGGTCTCACTGGGTGCTGGGCTTCACAGCCCCCTCTCCCACACTGGAGAGGTCTTGTTCTGGGGGTGCAGGATTTGTGGGATTAATCCCAATTCCCATCACCTCTGGGGCTGCTGTAACCCCAACCTGGCCAGAACCACAGGGCCAAACCAGAGCTGGTGTCTTGATTTAAGCAAATTCCCCTTTTTTAACCGTTTCCATCCCCCCTTCCCCATCACTTTCAGGCCACAGCAATCGTTGCAGGAGGTCAGCACAACCGGCACTGCCTGTGCACAAACAACTGTGGTGACTCACCAGAGGGGAGGAAAGAGCCTCAAACGTGTCCATGAGCCACTCTGGGCTGCCCATCACCCTTGTGATGATCACCCCACAGCCCCAGCTCCCCACTCTTTGGGCTCTGCTTTCACCCATCCCACAGGGTGGCCGATAGGGACAGGGATTGAGGTATCACTTCCTGACCTGACCTGACACCCAACAGGATTTTTCACCCACTCGAAGGGGAGTTAAAAATGAGCCCTGGTCTGAAAAAGCAAATTGAGGTAATTGCAGCAGAGACAGACACCAGGAGCGGTGTCAGGGTGAGGGATGAGTGTTATTAGACCCCCTCCAGCTGATTCTGCTCGGTGGGGAGAGGGGAAGGCGTTTTAAGGAGAACAATTTCACGTGCAAACATCCTCCCTGTTTTACTCACTGAGTAACCTCGAGTTAGCCAGGCTTTACCAAGCCTGACTCTTCAGACCCACAGATCCCACCACTGTGGCTTCCAGGCCCCCCATCTTCCAACTGATGCTGGAATTAAACACAGAATTATGGAGTTGTGGAATGATTTGGGTTGGAAGGGACCTTAGAGACCATCTTGTTTCTACCCCATGGGCAGGGACACCCACACAGCAGGAGGAAGCCCAGCACGCCCAGCACCCTCCCCACCACAGCTCTGACCATTCCCACTGCTTTTAAAAGCACCCCTGGAACCAGTTTGCAGCTGCGAGCTCAGGCCTGCCAGTGCCCCCATCCCACCCCCTCCCCGAGCCCATCAGCCCCCTGCCAGCTCCCACACAGGCTGCAGGGACAGCTGGGCGCAGGCTTTGCTAAGCCAGGCTCTTCCAGGTAGTGGCTTTTAGCAGCTCCAGGAGTTTTTCTTTCACTTATTATTCACTTTTCTTTCACTTATTCATTTTCCAAGAGGTTTGGAGAGGGGGGTCCCTACTTGGGAGTCCAGGCTGGAATGCAGAGCTGCCCTGTGCTTGTTCCATCCCCTCCTGCCTCTCCTCTCCATCAACACCTCCCAGCTTGTTCCGTTCAAGTGCGTAACTTCCCAATCAAGGCACTCGCTTAATTGCCATGGCTTTGGCAGCCTGGGGAGCTCCATCAGCAGCAGCGGATGGTTCTCTCTAATGTGGGCAATAAACCTCTTTCCTGCAGCAGCAGCTTCGTTTGCAGCTCTGGGGGGTCACCAGGATGGACCCCCCAGCCTGTGCAGTGGGTTGGAACCTCAGCCCAAGCCTGGAGGGGGTGATCCTGCCCCAAAATGCCAGTGCTGAGGGATAAATTGTCATCCCCATTATCCCAGTTATCCCATCGTCATCCCAGTCAACCCCATCATCATCCCTGTCATCCCAGTTACGCCCATCATTGTCCCAGTGGTTCCCATCATCATCCCAGTCATGCTCATCATCCCAATAAACTCCATCATCCCAGTCATCCCCATCATCACCTCCACAAACCCATCATCTTCATCATTTTAGTTATCCTCATCATCATCCCAGTCAACACCATCATCCCAGTAAACTCCATCATCCCAGTCCATGCCACCATCTCAATCATCCCCATCATCCCAGTCAACCCCATCATCCCAGTCCACTCCACCACTTCAATCATCCCAATAAATTCCATCATCCCAGTCAACACCACCATCTCAATCACCCCCATCATCCCAATAAACCCCATCATCCCAGTCCACTCCACCACCTCAATCATCCCAATAAACTCCATCATCCCAGTCCACTCCACCACCTCAATCATCTCAATAAACTCCATCATCCCAGTCCACTCCACCACCTCAATCACCCCCATCATCCCAGTCACCCCCATCACTTCTTTGCCCTCACCAGCCCCATTCTTCCTGGGTAAGGGACAACAGCCCCAGCCTGCTCTGTCCCCCACCCCTGGCACATCTGGCAGGGTTGGGAAGTCCTTACCCAGCACATCTGGCAGAGCACAGAAGGAAAAACTGATTTCTCCCCCCATTTTACTCAAAAAACCCAGAGCCCAAAGTCACGTGAACCCACCCAAACCCACTGCTTGTTTGTAGGAGAGGCAAAACCTGACAAATACCACAAATTCTCAGCTTTTTGTTTAACCTGGAAGGAAACTTTTCCGAGAGACGCATTTGCAAAAGCGCTTGGAAAATAACACTAAGGAGAGCTGAAAAGGACTTTTCAAGGGCAAGACATTTTTAATGTTGTATTTAAAATAAATAAAAAAACAAAAGCTCAACTCGAGTATTTCCACCCTTGGGCAAGGGGCTGCCATTTGCAGGCTCGGTGAAGGAGACAGGAAGGCTGTTGGAGTTGGGCTGAGCTGCTGTTTTTTATTTTCTCCCAGAGAGAAATGGTTTTTTCAGCCTCCAGCTCCTGGTTGTGCTGACAGCAGGACCCAGTGGGTCTCTGTCCCCACTGACACACTCTCCTGCCCTGCTGAGATGGAGAAAGGATAAAGGGAAGGCAATGGGCAGCACCATCAATCCCAGTCCAATTTCCATCTCTCTTGCTGTGTCCCTTCAGGTATGGGAAGGACACAATCAGGTCACCCCAAAGCACAATCAGGTCACCCCAAAGCTTTCTCTTCTTTGCTCCACCAACCTGCACTCCCAGGCTCCAGCCAGAGGAGCATCACCTGAGATGGGAACTATTCAATCCCTCTACCCAGTTTACTCCATGTACCCCCAACACATGATGAGCTGTGCCAGTTATCACAGAATCCTGGAATGGTTAGGCTGGAAAGGACCTTAAAGCCCATCCAGTCCCACCCCCTGCCATGGGCAGGGACACCTCCCACCAGCCCAGGGTGCTCCAAGCCCTGTCCAACCTGGCCTTGGACACTCCCAGGGATGGGGCAGCCACAGCTTCTCTGGGTAACCTGTGCCAGGGCCTGCCCACCCTCCCAGGGAACAATTTCTCCCTAATACCTGACCCAAACCTGCCCTGTGTCAGTTTAGAATTGTCTAACCCTTGGATGTCCCTCTCCATCCATTTTATAAGCACTCCAAGCAAAACAATCTTTCCATCCAGCAACCAAGAGGTTGTTTCCCCCCTCCCTGTCCCACCCCAGCGATGCTCCAAGCAGGTTTAGCCATGCACAGAGATGCTTGTGTGCAAACCCCGTTGTTAATTAATCAGGGTTCATCTAAACGAGCTCGGGGCTGTGGAGGATGCTGAGAGGATTTTCTGGAAGGGAGCACAGGCAAGGGCTGGAGCTGCTGGTGTAGCCCTGACGTTAACCCAGAACTTCCCCTACCCAAGCCCAACGTGTTGGCCTTTGGGGACCCCCAGCAGACCCCTCAGCATCCACTTCCAACCCATCACAACACTCAGAGCATCCCACTGAGCAACTCCTGCGGGGCTGGATGCTCCCAGGACACACACACACATTCCTGCTGCTCTGGCATCCACCAAAACTTTGCCTCATCCCTTCAGGAAGGGTTTGGGCATGCAGGACTGGGCGTTTCTCATGCCAGGATGTGACAAGGACCAGAGCTAGCCCTTGCCAAATGCCCCATGGGAATCAACCAGGCTTCCCCAAAGGCTCTGGAGCTCCAGGCTGGCTAATTGAGCTGCTTCCAGATGGCCTGTTTCCGGGGGCAATCGATCCAATTTCTGCAAGCAAACTCGACAGGGAAGCAGGCTGGATAATCAGGAGTTACTGGGTGGAAAGCAGATGAAGGAGGGTTGGGGAGGGATAAAGGACATCTTGCAACTGATTCAGGGAAATGGAGTAAATTGAACTCTTGGAGATTTGACTTCTCTGGGAAGTTCTTCATTCTTCTGAATAAAGGCAGGCATGGCATGAGTGTCACCTCCCTGGTCAGGTGCTGTGAGGGCCAAGCCGGGCTCTGGAGGTCCCAGCTCAGCACTGGGAGTGTCACCCCCTGCCCAGGTACCAGGATTTAGTGGGTGGCTCCCTGTCCATGGGTGGGGAGTGGAACTGAATGAGCTTTAAGGTCCCTCCCAGCCCAAACCATTCTGGGATTCTATGATTTTATGACTTCAGCACATGCTAAATCCATACATGAACACAAGCATAGGATCATAGGATCATGGAATGGTTTGGGTTGGAAGGGCCCTTAAAGATCATCCAGTTCCACGCCCTGCCATGGGTTGGGACACCTCCCACTATCCAGGTTGCTCCAAGCCCTGTCCAACCTGGCCTTGGGCACTCCCAGGGATGAGGCAGCCACAGCTTCTCTGGGAAATCCATTCCAGCCCCTGACCACTCTCAAAGGGGGGAATTACTTCCCAATATCCCATCTAACCCTGCCATCTGTCAGTGTGAAGCCATTCCCCCTTGTCCTGGCATTCCAGGATCATGTAAATTGTCTCTCTCCATCTTTCTTGTCAGTCCCTTCAGGTCCTGGAAGGCCACAACGAGGTCATTCCAGAGCTTTCTCTTCTCCAGGCTGAACAGTCCCAACTCTCTCAGCCTTTCTTTACAGCAGAACTGCTCCAGCCCTTTAATCAACTTGGTGGGTCCCTCTGGACTCACTCCAACAGCTCAGTGTCCTTCTCAATGTCCTCCCTGATGCCCCTGGAAGGGCTCTGAGCACACTGGTAGTGCAGAAAGAGCAGATGACAACACATCCCTGTGTTCCCCAAGGCTGGTGACTCCTTGAGAGCACCAAGGACAGCCAGGCTGTGGCCTCTCCTCATTGTGCTGAGCACCCTGACCACCTGTGCCCCCTCCCTTCCCCAGGTACACCAAGATGAAGACAGCCACCAACATCTACATCTTCAACCTGGCGCTGGCCGACGCTCTGGCCACCAGCACGCTGCCCTTCCAGAGCGCCAAGTACCTCATGGAGACCTGGCCCTTCGGGGAGCTGCTCTGCAAGGTCGTGCTCTCCATTGACTACTACAACATGTTCACCAGCATCTTCACCCTCACCATGATGAGCGTGGACCGCTATGTCGCCGTGTGCCACCCGGTCAAGGCCCTGGACTTCCGCACACCGGCCAAGGCCAAGATCATCAATGTCTGCATCTGGGTGCTCTCCTCCCTCATTGGGGTGCCCATCATGGTCATGGCAGTCACCAAGTCAAAAGGCAAGTGGTTTCCCCTGGACAAGTCCCTTCCTGTCCTCTCTGTGCCTCCCAGAGGTGACCCATCAAACCTGACACCTGTAGCAGGTTGTGGTCAGTGATGGCCACCCCTCCAGGGGACCACGAATGTTCCCTGTGGTGCAAAAAGCATCGTGGTGCTATTTTTCCACATTGAAAACTGTCCCAGAAATTGTCCTCCCTTTCCCTCAAGGCTGGGACACCACACCCTTCCCCATCTCCAGTCCAGCCAGTGCCCCTCCCCAGCTCCTGGGGTGCAAACTGGTTAGAGCATGGTGCTGATAATGCCAAGGTCGTGGGTTCAATCCCCACACCGGCCATTCACTTCAGAGCTGGACTTGCTGGTCTTTGTGGGTCCCTTCCAACTCAGAATATTCCATGAATGTCTGAAATCAGGTGCCTTAAAACAGCCCCAGTGGTGCTGCAAAGTCCCCAGCTGGCCCACACTGAGACCCACAGCTCCTGTGTGGGGACACCAGCCCTTGGCTGCTGGGAAAGCTCTGGGAATCCTGAGGTAGTGGACAGGTCTCAGTGGAAGGTGACCTGGGGATGTGTCCGCCCTGGGGTGGGAGGAGGCAGCGTGGGGATGGCCCAGGAGCTCTCCAGGGAACAGGTCCCTGAGTCAGTGCACCCACTGCATCCCCTCAGCATCCCATGGGCAGGTGGAATCTCCTTGGGGTTCCAATAAGCATGGACATGCCCCAGAAGACAGAGTATCCCCAGCAGACTCCCTGTCAGGGTAAGGTTAATTTGTGGTGGTCAGAGGAGGCAGAGACAAACTCAGGCAGCAGTTTGATCCGAAGGCTTACGCTGAAGACAAAGGACTTTATTTTTAGTTACAGCTTTACTTCTATCTTCTTTCTTCTACATTGTGTCATCTCATAATTAGTCAGCTCAGGTTCCATACATGGAAACGTTCCACTGGGCAAAAGGTCTCCTGCATTTTGCAGGTGGTTCCTTCCCCCTTAAGGGTACACCACAAACTGCTTCCATTCAAGAATACACTCTGAACTGCTCCATATCAATCTCTTCATCAATGACCTCAGATTAGGAGGTCTGCAGATCCGCTGAGTTAACCCCCATAACTCCCCACCCCCTCCCTCCTTGACCCTCCTCTCTCCCACAGATGGGATGGTGCTGTGCACCCTCCAGTTCCCCGACCCTCCCATCTACTGGGACACCGTCACCAAGATCTGCGTCTTCATCTTTGCCTTCCTGGTCCCCATCCTGGTCATCACCATCTGCTACGGGCTGATGATCCTCCGCCTGAAGAGCGTTCGCCTCCTGTCGGGCTCCAAGGAGAAGGACCGGAACCTGCGGCGCATCACGCGCATGGTGCTGGTGGTGGTGGCCGCCTTCATCATCTGCTGGACCCCCATCCACATCTTCGTCATCGTCTGGACGCTGGTGGACATAGACAAGAAGAACCCCTACGTGGTGGCAAGTCTGCACTTCTGCATCGCCCTGGGCTACACCAACAGCAGCCTCAACCCCGTCCTCTACGCCTTCCTGGATGAAAACTTCAAGCGGTGCTTCCGGGAGTTCTGCCTCCCCTTCCGAGCCCACGTGGACCAGAACAGCTTCTCCCGCGCCAGGAACACCACGAGGGAGCGGGTGTCCACCTGCACCCCCTCGGAAGCGCCCACCAGGCCGGCATGACTAGGGGTGGGCAGCCCCCCGCGGGGCTGCCGGGGACACGCAGGGGACGACCTGCGCTCCGAGGTCACCCAGGTCACCACCACGGAGTTCTAGCAGAGCGCTGGAGTTTGTGCCCAGGACGGCTGCAAAGACTTTGGTCATCCTGGAGAAGTGGGATGGGGGAATTGGGACTCACCAAATGATAGAGGAGCAGAAGAGGCAGCCTGGGCAGAGCTGCTCTGCTGTTGCTCCCACCTCGACCAACTCCACCCAACAAGGGCTGTCACTCTGCCTCTTGGCAGAGCCCAGGACACCAGGACTGCAATGTCCATGTGCTTCTCCTCCTGCAGGGGCCAGGGTGGCACCAGAGCCCATGGCAAGAGAGGAAACACTCCCATGGCATAAGGGGACTGTGCCGGGGGTGATCATTGGATCACAGAATCAATCAGGTTGGAAAAGCCCTCTGAGATCATGGAGTCCAACTGCTCCCTCAGCAGTGGCAAGGCCACCCCACTGACCCATGTCCCCAAGTGCCACATCCACATGGCTTTTAAATCCCTCCGGGGTTGTGGACTCCACCACTGCCCTGGGCAGCTGTGCCAGGACTGGACAACCCTTTGGGTGAAGAAACATTTCCTAATATCTAGCCTAAACGACCCCTGGCAGAACTTGAGGCTGTTCCCTCTGCCAGACCCTGGAATCTCCCTCTATCCCCCTCTGAGCTGTGTCCAAGAAACAACCAGAAATGGGAAGAGAAAATGATGCCACTGTAATCAAACAGCTCCAGATCTATACCTGATGTCCTTCAATCTGGGACTGCTCCAAGAGAAGAACTTTCTACTGTCACTGTCCTTACTCTGTTCTTTAGAGACCTCTGACTGCAGCCAGGGCAACCCTGGACATGGATGTGATGCTGGGAATACGGAACTGCCAGGGGATAGAGCAGGGCACGTCTGAAGCTCACCCTGTATCCATGTGCCAGTGCCAAATTCCCCATGCCCAGTATCCATCTGGGTGATGGGGAACTGACGAAGACGTTAAGCCCGAGAGGAACCTCATTAAGGGACTAATTTGTGAGGACTCAGTTATTTCTCACAGTGCTGCAGTAATTACGATGGAATAACAGGCAGTGCCCAGGGCTCTCCCTTCCCTGCCCAACAGAAGGATGAGCAAAAGCACTGCCCACATTTCCATAGCAGAGCCAAAAAGGATAGGATGGGGTTGTGTTACTTTTTTCCAGGAGAAGATGAAAAAACCGATCCCCTTGCTTTCACAATTCCCCAGGCACTGAGGAAAGGACCCACAGCCTGCAAGAGACAGAGATTTGGGGATTTCAGCTCTCATTTGGATGCAGCAACTTCCCTCCAAATGGATGGCTGAGCTCCAGCTCCCGGCACATCCCGCAGGAACTGCCTTCCAGGGACCTCTGGACCACATAACCTGCAGCTGAACCATGACTGATGGGTCCTCCTGCTCCTTAAATCTCCTTCCTCTCCCCTTCCTGCCTGCATTGCCAGGCCATCAGATAGCCCGAGGAGGAGGAGGAGGATGCTTGGAGGAAGCAGGAATAGCAGTGAGTGGACAATTTGATGCAGCTGGAGGAAGTGCTGGGTGCACCTGGGGCTCTCAGGCTGGAGGCACAGCCTGGCTTGTGTCTGGTTCCTCCAGTTGCATCAATTTAGGCTAATAACAGCCATTACCTCTCCTCAGCAGCCCCACCTTTCTCCAGAGCCTCTGGAAATTGCATCCTCCCCGTCAGGAAGAACGAGGCAGCCAAAACCAATTTCTTTTTCAAAGGAATCAAATAGGATGAAATTGCCCATTTGGGTCTCGAATCAATTGTGTCAGACGATCCTCCTCATCTGCCTGCTCTGTGTCAATCTCCTTCTGCTCATCTTTACATTCACCTGGACATCTCCAGCTCGTGCCCAGGGCTCCTCAGGATCCCTTTACAGGCATGGATGGAGTCCTGGACCACTTGGCTCTTCATCCTCTGCTGCCTCAGCCCTGCCTGCCCCTGGGGCATTGGGTGAGGGACAGGAGGATCAGCTCCAGGGCAGGAATTGGGGGCCCACAAAACTGAGCTTCAGCTCCTTGAAAGAGACACTAAGGAGCCCAGAGGACTGGAGACCATCCTTTTGCTCTCCACCTTCACCCACCCCCTGGCAGAACCCTGAGCACCCTGAGGTGGGAAAGGTTTGGAGCTGTTCCATGGCAAGGACCTGGCCATGGTGGGATTTCAGGATGTCCCACCAGGCTGGATATCCCATGCTGTGGAGCAGGACATCTTGGGGTTCACTCCTGGCTCCAGCTTGATATCTCAGTTTGTGGCGTACCCCCAAAAGTGTGGTGAGCCCAAATCACTGATCCCTTCCCCCCCCCTTAGCCACTGCCTCAGTGTTCCCTGAAATCCAGCCCTGGGATGGAGGCTGGGAATGGCACAACAGAGAGCAGCAATTCCCACCACAGCACAGGGAAGGAACAGGGGGGACACAGGGAAGGTGATCCCACCATCAGGGGTGGGCCAGCCCCTCTGAGGACACATCATCATGTTGGGGGGCCCGAGCAAGCCCCCCACGAGCGCTGAGGGCTGTGGGTTGACTTGGGGCTCCACAGGCAGCTCAGCCCCCCCCCATTTCCCATCCCCACGGGGCCTTTTTTTCCATCTACAGAGTTCCCAGCCTGCTGGGAGACGTGCCTGCCGTGGCCTTAAAGCGGGTTAAAAGGCTCCAAGTCATTATTTTTTAAAATGCCAACGTGCTCAGGCAGAGCTCTGAGCCCGGGACGTGGCCAGGAGCGTGGCTTTCCTCAGCTGACTTAAAGGAAACCAGAATATTCCTGGGAAAAATGGGACATGGGTGGAGAGCACCACACAGGAGGGTGTGGGGTGACAAGGACCTTGAGCATCTCATTCTGGCAGCGTCCCAGCAGGGATCTGGGGGCTGGTCCAGCTTCTCCCCACCCAAAAAACCAGCTGCCCCAGCCCCTTGTTTGGGCTGGGAAACTGAGGATGAATCCTGAGCCAGGGAAACACGACTGGGATGCTCAGAGGGAGCTCTCTGTGTACTGATATAAATATATATGTATGTATATGTGTCTATGGGTGTCTGAAACCCCCAAGGCCCCCCATCCCACCCCCTGCTACAGCAGCTGCTCTGTGTGGGATGGAGCTGAATCCACCTCACAAAGTGCTTCAGCCACTATTTCCAGCTCCAGCCTTTGGGATTTGGGGGCCTTTTCAGTGGCATTTCTGTATAGGAACCCTGCTTTCTAAAAAATAAAAGAATAAAGTCAAATAAAATCAGAGATGGGAAGCAGTTTCTGGCTCTCCTGTGACTCTGGGGCATTGGGAATAACCAGGGTCTGGCTCAGGGGGATGTTTTGGGGAAGGATTACCCTCTAAAGTTGCTTTTCACTGTGAGGATGGTGAGGCTCTGGAATGGATTTCCCAGAGAAGCTGTGGCTGCCCCATCCCTGGCAGTGTCCAAGGAGATGTTGGACAGGGCTTGGAGCACCCTGGGCTGGTGGGAGGTGTCCCTGCCCATGGCAGGGGTGGGACTGGATGATCTCTAAAGTCCCTTCCAACCCAAACCATTCCAAGATCCCAAATTCAAGTTGTAAAAGCTCACCTGGACACGGCAAAACTCACCTTTGTGAGCCCTCGAGGCCCTTTAGCTGACTGTATGTCCAGTCCTTGGTTATAAAAAGCCTCTGCTACCAATGGCCATCAAGATATAATTTCATTGTAACAGCCCAACAGCTCAAACTCTGGCCCAAATTACATTTTGTTGTAATTTAAATGCAAATGAGGATTTAGTGAAAAAGCAACAGAAACGGGTGTTGGAGCCGGTAACTCCTCGTGGGCTTAATGAGACTCGGCATTTTAAGGTATTTATCGCTTTCTGTCCTGTCCTTTGCGCGTTCCCAGGGAAGGGGAAACCACAGAGAGCACAAGGTGGGCGTGAAATGCGGATTTCCAGCCTGGGGGAGTGTCTGGCCGGGCCAGCATCGCTCCAGAATCTCTCTCCACTACCCAGGACCCCTCTACCCCACCCAGCACCCCTCTCCCCACCCAGGACCCCTCTCCACTACC
>VWZD01012584.1:88185-109271 GCA_013396695.1 Sakesphorus luctuosus
CCCCAGGGTACAACCTTTATTTACCCTTCTGGGTTAACCCTTGTTGATAAAAAGGTTTATATGCGATGTAATGCCCAACTGGACTGAAAGGATTATCAGATCCTAGTCCAGCCCAAACCGAGTTTTTGCACCAACACCATTTGGAGAGGGAACAGCACACAAAAACCTCACTTCTAGAAGTCAGGCAACAGGCACATCAGGTTTCCCTTATTAATATTAAGGGACTAACCAGTAGATCATCCACCAAGAAACACACACCAAACCATAGCAAATCAAGTTTTATTTCATTCTCCACCGCAGCCAGGTACAGATTCAGACCCCGCACTGAGCAGGGACGGATTACAGAACACACACACGCCAAGTCCTGCTCCCACCCACATCCTGCCAGCCGCCCCGCTCCCTCCCCCGCAGGATCAGCTTTCCCCGGAACGCCTTTGCACCACGGATCGTCTTTCCTGGCAGCTGCACCAGGAATGGCCCTCTGGACGGGAGTGTTGTTGGCAAGTCCAGGTCCACAGCAGAGCACGGGGGTTTTCCCTCCTTACCCACGCCCTCCATCACGGTTTAACAGCCCCCCAAAAGCAGCTCCTTCTTGCTGGGCCACCCAGTCCCGAACCTGCCCCCTTAACTTTTTAGATGGTCCTTCAGCCAATCGCACAGATCTATCCCCTTTCTCTATCTGCAGGTCACACCCACGTGCTCGGCTCTAGGCCCTGCTCCATTCCTGCCCCAAATCCGGGAGCTGCACATCCCACCAGGAACGCACGGGGCCATTTCCCAGCACAAGCACAAGCTCTGGAAGCAACTAAATCCAAGTATCCCCTGATTCCAGCCAATTAGCTCATGAACCGGCCTTCAGGCATTACCCCGTTTGTTATTTGGGCTGATTCTCCCAAAATACTCACTCTTTCCCACTAGAAATGGCTGTTCCTTTGTCATCAGTCAGGAGTACCTGCAATAATTAAGGGAAAGAAATTCAGTTTTCCTTTTTTGCCACTTTTCACGTAACACAAGTAAGGCCTCATGGCATTTATCTCCACTTCAGCAAGGGTTTTATTTCTCTTTTATTGAAGAAGGAAAGTTTATAACTCTTTTAAAATAGTCAGGAATCACTTTCCCCCCTCCATACAAACCAAAAATCCAACAAAATTTAATAAAAAAACCTACAACGTCTGAGCTAAACTTTGTTAATTAACACCTATGCAGTCTGGATTGGAGTTTAATCACTTTAAGACCATCTCACTGTGCCATGAGCAGCTCAGAAACAATTTAAACTTATTTACAGTATTTTTAAGCAAACAGATCACATATTTAGGCACTCACCTTCCAACGCCGCGCTGCAAACTCTTCTTTAACTTAAAACTGGAAATGAAAAAAGGCGTTTTAAAAAATTGCTCATGAGCTTCCTATTGCTCCCTCTCTCCCTCCCCAAGCCCCGCACGTGTCTCCCGGCCCACCCCGCGTGTCAGGAGTGTTTCCTGCATGGTTTGTCTCCTCTGTAATGGCCCGGGGGCTCAGAGAAGCAGTAGGAATATGCAGGCTGCAGGCTCGGGGCCCGGCTTGATCTCCAACGTCGTGGAAAGGGACTGTACGTCTCGGGCCCGAGGGCCTACGCTCCCGTGCGCCACACGGACAGAGCCGAGAGAGAGCAACTTCTCCGGATATCCACGTTGGGATTGTGGTTTTTTTTATTATTATAACCCCCAAACGCCCGAACACCACAGTGCAGAAACATAGCCACACAATACTCACGCTATAAAGAGCTGAACAAGCCGGGCTGGGCAGGCGTCGGTGTAACCTGTAGGAGAGACAGAGAAGGCCGTGAGGGGCCGGTGGAGGCGATCCCGCTGAGCCCCCCGCCNAGGGAGGCGCCTGCGCAGTGAGGGGCGCGGCCGTTGGCGCGCGCGCGCGTAGGGGAAGGCGCGAAAAGCCGCCCCCTCAGGGAGGCGCCGCCATGTTGGACCCGCCCCCCCCCCCNCGTCACAAGAAGGATGTGGCGTCCCTAAAGCTGGCTGCGGGCAGCAGGGGGCTGCGTGGCCGCGGGGACTCCCACGCCACAGTGAAAGCACGGGTAAAAAGAGCATAATAGCGAGTAGGACGGAATCAGACATACCTGCAAACCCCCTGGCTTCCCAGCGAGAGAGAGGCCGAGCAGACCTGAGGAGCGGTATTTATAGAGCGTGAGGGGGCGGAGCCAAAGCGCGCGCACACCGGGCGGAGTTAAACCATATATGGGCACGAATGGGAAAAGGGGCGGCACCACGGGAGGGGAGGGGAGGGGAGGGAGGCGCCTGCGCAGTGAGGGGCGCGGCCGTTGGCGCGCGCGCGCGTAGGGGAAGGCGCGAAAAGCNAAAGCCGCCCCCTCAGGGGGGCGCCGCCATGTTGGACCCGCCCCCCCCCCTTCCCTTCGGACCCCCGCGGTTAAAACACGACCACAGAAACGCGTTTGGGTTTGGTTGGGTTGTTTGTTGTTTTTTTTTTTTACAAAAAAAATTCCTAAAATACTTTTATTCCGTAGTTAAAATCTGTTGCTGAGGAGACTGATATACAACGCAATGGGTTTAGTCTACAGGTGGCTGTACAAGGGGGGAGCTGTGAGGGAAGAGCCCTCGCCATGTCGGGTCGTGTCTGTGAACAAGGCAAAGTCCTTCTCTCCATCCCCACACTCTCCTCCCTCACAAGTGGCATCTCACACATGGTTTAGGTTTTGTGCATAATACAGCAGTGGCCTAGACCAGATTTGTTTTGTTTTAAACCCCCCATATTTAGGAAGAACTTTCAGAAGAGAAATATCCGCTTTTTAAGGTCACTTTTTAAACCTCTTCTTCCACTCCATTCGACCCACACAGTGAAATTTATCAAGTTTCCAGTAGGTTTAGCTGTAAAAATGAGAAAAAGGCAAGTTTTCAACCCTGATTTGGGAGAGTAAAAAACATCAGAGAGGAAGCCACAATAAAAAGCATCAACTCCTCTCACCTTTTCCCCAATTTAAAAAGTTTTAAAAAGGCAACAGTCATTTTCCTGGTTCTGTAATTGGTTAAACAAGCCTAGATATCTCAAGATCTGTTATTAACATCACAGCGAGTGTGAGAGGGGGGGAGGGAATGTTTTATACATCAGTGGGGGTTTTTTTATGTTTTTTGTGGCTTTTTTTACAAAAAAAGATGCAGCATATGTTAATACCTATACAGTTCCCTTCCAGCACAACAAACCCTTGGTCAGTAGTGATTGAGGACACGACAGAGACGAGCAAAACCCCAAAAAACAACGAGTGATGTGTGCCAGGTTTGTCTGTACACAGCTAATATACACACAGGTGCTTCCAGCACATCCTCTCCTCAGCTTCCCAGAGCTGCCTTTTTTGTCTTTTCATCCCCTTCCTCATGGAAAAGAGGAGGGAATTGCATCCCAGGAAGGTGTCTGTTCCCCCGGGCACGGTGTCCTGGCAGGGTTATTGCTGAGCCACGCGAGGTACGAGTGTCAGTTCCAGCCTGATGGCACGAGAGACGAGTTTGTTCCAGTGAAATGCTACATTCAGACAGGACTCCCTGGCCCAAAGCCCTTTCGTAGATACGGTTGGAAGGCAAATCGTGGAAGAGCTGGGAATTCCACCCTCGCTGTATTGCCTTGGAGAGGGACGCAGAGAACTTCAGGCCTCTCCTGCTCCCTTCTTGGAAGGTTATGGTCGGTGGTACCTGAAAGCCAAGTGGAAAATCTGAGTGTCACCAGGTTGGAGGGTTACCCAGGCACTGCAGGTGGCCAAAGAGGGGAAATGGAATTATCTCAGAACCCTCAGGGAAGCTGTGAACATCAAAGGATTTCACCTCTTGTGCTCTGCAAACACTCCACCTCACAAAGATGGAAGAAAACTACTGAAGGGAAGTTGTGGCCAGGTGGGGGTTGGTCTCTTCTCCCAGGCACTCAGCAATAGGACAAGGGGGCACAGGGGGCTCAAGCTCTGCCAGGGGAAATTGAAGTTGGAGAGCAGAAAAAACTTCTTTGCAGAGAGAGTGCTGAGGGATTGGAATGGGCTGCCCAGAGAGGGGGAGGATTCCCCATCCCTGGAGGTTTTTCAGCTGAGCTTGGCCGTGGCACTGAGTGCCATGATGTGGTAAAGGGACTGGAGTTGGCCCAAGGGTTGGACTTGATGATCTTGGAGGTCTTTTCCAACCCAATCCATTCTGTGATTCTGTGAAAATAATCACTTGGGCCACAATTCACAGGTGACTTCACAGATAATATCCCAGCTCATTACCAAGGTGCTGGTGGCTGTGCCTAGCCCCCAAAAATGACCACTCCAGCTGCAAGGTCCCACTGGTTTCAGATGCATCTCAGAACAGCCACTGGTCACTTTTAGTTGCCAGAGTGGGAAGCCCCAATTTAAGGGAAAAAAAACCCACTTTGTGTCTGCTACTGGTCCAGTCACCCCTCACCAGCAGGGCAGACAAGGACATTCAATCACCACTTGCTACACACTTAATTTTTCTGAGCTTTCAGTGTTTTGCCCCCTGCAGCAGAGCTCTGACAGCTCCAGCAAGACTGAAATTCTTGAGTAACATGTTCTCACCTCGTGAACTGCTTGCTCTCCTCGTGCACTTCCATTTCAGAGCTCTTAAACTCATTCAGCTCCTTCCTGATGGCCGCCTGCACAGAGAGGGAGATTTGTTTGGTAAAGGAAAGGGCTCAGATTGCAGTGGCCACCCCACCTTTGGCAGTTCGTTCACACTAAACTGAATTTAATCTGCCCCACTTCCTGCCCCTCAGGGCTGGGCAGTCCCACAGGTGGCCAGGGAGGGGAAGGACAGATGGTTCTCTGCCAGGTTCTTGCCTGAGCCTGCAAGGAACCACATTCCTCTGACCCATGTCCTGCATACTTGGTGTGTCCAGGGAAGGGAACAGAGCTGGGAAGGGGCTGGAGCAGCAGGAGGGGCTGAGGGAGCTGGGGAAGCTCAGCCTGGAGAAAAGGAGGCTCAGGGGGGACCTTCTGGCTCTGCAATCCCTGCCAGGAGAGGGGAGATGGGGGAGTCGGGCTCTGCTCCAGGGCACAGGGACAGGAGGGGAGGGAACCTCAAGTTGCACCAGGGGAGGTTTAGATTGGATGTTAAGGACAATTTATTCACCAGAAGGGTTGTCGAGTCCTGGCAGAGGCTGCCCAGGGCAGTGGTGGCATCACCATCCCTGGAAGTGCTCAAAAAACCATGTGGATGTGGCACTTGGGGACAGGGTGAACATGGCAGTGCTGGGTTAACACTTGGACTGAATAGTCTCAGAGGACTTTTCCAGCCTTAGCAATTCCATGATTCTGTGATTCTTACTCAGAGGCCAGGCTGGCCTGCAGACTGTGCCCACCTGGGAGCTGGGACAGCACACGGGGGTGAAGGGACACTGGTGCTCCTCGGGGTGGGGCCAGAGGGAAAGATGAAGAGGTGAAGCAAGAGGAACAGAGCAGATATTGGGGCCTGGACACTCCCTGTTACCTTGTCAGCTGGTGTCAGCTTTGTCCACGGCTTATCTGCCCGCCGGTCGTAGTCCTGAGCGTCTGTTACTTCCACGTATTCGTTAAACCTCAGGATCTTCCTGGCCTGCAGCTCTGCCACTGTCGGCCTCTGGCTCAGCTGAGCACCAGCAAGAACAAAGGAGATTAGTCTGAGCCTTTTCCATGAAGCAGGTCAGGACTAAGCACCCCGATCAAAACTAAAACCTGTTCCCTCACTGGGCCTGCGCCACAGACACTACCAGGTCCTGCTCACATCCTGCAAGGGAACAGGCAGACCCTCTTACAGCCTCGATATTCCCATTTGGATCATGAGGCCAGGATAGGGCAGAATCCAGGCCACAGTACCATGGAGAATGAAGACATGGAAAGCTTTGGGAATAGCTGTTAAGAGGTGAGCCCTGTGTGACACCCCTCAACTCATCCCCAGCAACGGCAACACTCCCATTTCACACCCACAGGCCCTGGGGAAGCCTTTCCCAGCCATGAGTAACAACCCCAAGTAACCTGGACATAACAGCTAAAAGCAACTGTTGCTCCCACACCGCTGTTACTTTAGATATGAGTTTTGGGGAGCCTGGTGTGAGTGGTGGCCCCTGAAGAACTGTGTTAGAGCAGAAAGGTTTGCTGTCCTGGCAAGTGCCAGGTGCCCAATTTAGTTCTCATCTCTCTCGTTACGCTCGCTGCCAGCTCAGATCTTTCACTGACAACAGTGCCAGTGGCTCACCATGGGTGACAGCCCACGTTCCAGTGCCCCTGCAGCCCGAGGGCACTGGGGACACTTACACAATGGCCCCGTGACTTCCCCCCCAGCACGGTGCCCGCTGCCACCAGCCCTGCCACCAGCCCTGCCAGGTGGCTGTCACCACAGGGGCCAGCAGTACCTTTCTGGTGAGCCGGCGCTTGATCTCGCGCTTCTCAGCTTGACGGTCAGCTTCATTTTTCGCTGCCAAGGGGGAAGAAAATACATTTTTCATGTAAGCATCATGCTTTGAAAAGGGCTTTCTGGGCTTGAACAAAGCAGTGTGTCGAGCTGGATTGGATTATCTACAGATCTGAAGGCTCGCTGTGGTGTGTCTGTGCTCAGGACAGGCACAGAGCGCAGCCCAACTCCACACTCACCTCTTGGACTGGCAGGGGCCATATAGCCCTTAAACAGCACCAATGACTCATTCTCATGTTAAAGATTAATGCCCACATTGGCAAAATACATCCCAGCCACTCTGCAGCTCCTCCCCAAAGCTATTAGAGTTTAAAAGAAAGTAACAGCAGAGATAAATATTTGAAATGGAAACTTCCTGAACTGACATTTCCCTTTCCTCATGATGTTTATTTAAAACTTTTGCAGAACAAGATATGGCCAAGAGAAACAGCCCTGACTGAGCAATGCACTGCTGCTTTTGGGATCATGCAATGCAATGCTGTAATGTCTGGACCACAAATGAAAGTCCAGCCCAAACAAAAACACCTTTCACAGTCCTTGCTGGGTAACAGGAGAATCTGAACCAGCTCACACACTCCTCCCTGGGGTGCCAGGCAGGGAACAGGCATCACAGAATGGTTTGGGTTGGAAGGGACCTCAAACATCACCCAGTTCCACCCCCTCCAAGGGCAGCAACACCTTCCACTATCCCAGGCTGCTCCAAGCCCTGTCCACTCTGGCCTTGGGCACTTTCAAAAATGAGGCAGCCACAGCTACTCCAGGAAATCCATTCCAGGGCCTCACCACCCTCACAGGGAAGAATTTATTCCCAAAATCTAATCTAAATCTCTTTCAGTTTAAAACCATCCCCTTGATAAACTAAGATATTAAAGGCAAGCTTGTTGTATTTCTCAGGACCACCAGCAAAGTGTTACTCACGCTGCAGGATGTTCCTCTGCTCCAGCTCTTCTGCTGTGGGTCTCTGGCTCAGTCGCCTGAAGAAAAGTGTGACAAGAGTGTAATGTTGTATCTGGTCAGTCCTCAGCAGGGGATGAAGGACACAACTGCCTGGTTTCCCTGCTCTGGAAAGCCTCCTCCACACCCCTCACTCACCAGTGGGGATCACTGCTGCCCTGTTTTATGCTCTGCTCCACTCAAACAGCTGCTCAGCCACTGGCACAGGTTTGGGAAGGGCTATGGACTCTCAGAAGGAGCTTTGCAGGGAGCTCAAGCAGAGACCAAAGCCTGGAGCAGGTTCATCCACCACCAGCACCCACCCTGCACCCATCCATACCTTTCTACACCATCTGAATTTCATATTTCTGCAGCCCTTGACATTTCCCCTTCCCAGTCCATTTGGAAACAGAGGCCTGTCAGGGGATATTGCTCAGCTCCAGGAGGAACTCCCAACTTTTCTAACCAGGGAGGAACAGCAACACAGAGCCCCCAGCCCTGCTCCAGCTGCCATGTCCAACCACCCACTCTATTCCAGCACAGGCTGCTTAGACAAGGCACCAGCTTTGCCCAATCCCACCATGCACAGACAGAACACCCTCCTCGTTCTCGTACCTGATCAGCGTTGTCCCGATCTGCTGCCGGATCTCATTCCACTCCTCCTTGCTCTTCCGAGGGAAGACGACCTTCTCCTCCTGCGGCGCGGTGGCGTTCCCCAGCTTTATAGCCAGCGTGTCTTTCCTCTTCACTTTGTTGGCCAACGTGCCTGCAGGGAGGGAGAGCAATGAGAAGCAGCTCAAGGCCACAGAGCCCGAGCACAGCGATCCCAGCCACGATCCCTGGCAGCTGTGCTATCCCTGAGGGAGAGCTGTCCCCTCTCCTTGTGCCTCCTGAGCTCTGCACTGCACAGCAGCATCCAGCACGCCTGTGTGACGCCACATGCTCACCTAAAGCTATCCCACCTGAGGGGCTGGGACAGCACAGGCTGGTGCAGGAGCCATCTGCAGCTGGAGGGGTGCACTCAGCAGGTGAGAGCACAGGTTTGGCTGCAGAGCCTTGGAAAAAGCGAGGCAGAGGACATGTGGTACATCATGAAACCAAGAACCAGCTGCTTTGAAGCACTGTGGGAACCAGCTCTTTGATCCAGATCTCAGTACAGCCAGGCACGGGTTCAGCAGAGAAATAAAAAAGCCAGCTGCAATGTCAAAGCCTTACTGTTATGGCTTTCATCTTCCTCCTCATCCTCGTCATCTTTGTACAGGATGGGCCCCTCCGAGTCAGAGTCGCTCATCCCTTCATCTCCTTCCTGCTCCTCCGGCAGGACCTGGGGCACCGGTTTGGGGATGACTGTGACAGATGGCACATCTCCAATATATACACGACGACCCAAATTCTGCTCCTCTTCCTGGTCATCTTCTTCCTCTTCCTCATCGTCTGGACTAACAAGAAGCACACTATTACACCTCTTAACCCACGGCACAGGGACTGGGGAACATCCCTGGGATCAACAACTCATCGGCTCTCCTCAAGGGATCCCAGGAGCCAGAGGTGCAAGAGCCACCCCAGGATCCTGCACTGTCCCCTCTCTCCAAAGCACAGGGAGCTCTGGCAGAGGAAATGCCAGGGGCAGGTTCTGCAGAACCAAACAGCCCCCTGACCTCACTGCTTTGGGCCTTGCAGGTTCAGCTCTGCTATAACAACACAGCCCTTTTCCCACTTCAGTTTTGCAAAATGAAAGGCTGACGAAGGCCACAAGTGGATGGAATCCAGGACCTTGTTTTGTCTTGGTGCAATTAAAGACAGGCCAGGCCTGGTTTCCTGGCATCAGCCTGCGTTTGCTGTTTGGAACCCATTTCCCTTTGTGAGCAATGAAATCTCAGAACAAGGGGTAGTTTCACCACCAAGTTGTTCTGGCCCTTAAGAGCCTGAAATGCAGATTTGGCCAACAGGGAAAGCGGTTTCAGCAGAGACACCAGCCCGGCCCCGATCCCTCCTCACCACCACAGGCTCCCAGGAGAGCCAGCACACACACACAGGGTACTCACACTTTGAGCATCTCGATGGTGACAGGCAGGGACCTCGTCCTGCCCAGGGTGCCGTTGTCATCCCCAAAGCTGTCGTTCTCAAAGAGCAGGGAGTGAGCCCTGTGGGACCCCTCGGGGGGCGGCGTGACAGGCAGGGGGCTGTTCAGAGCCTGCTGGATGCGGATGTGCAGCGGGAGCTGGGGCAGGCGAGGCAGCACGGGGGGCTCACCAAAGCCTTGCTCCGCCGTCCTCCTGGACACTTCCACGGACCGGAACTCTTCGGGAGGAGGAGGAGTCTCGTTGGGCAGGTCCAGGGAGCGCGGGGGGTCCAGGACGGGCGTGGGGGTGGGCAGGGGCATCCGTGGGGGCTCGGGGGGCACGTGTGTGGGCAGAGGCGGCGAGGGGGACGGCGGGGGGTGGGCCGAGGGCATGTGCAGTGGGATCGGTGCCGGGCGAGTCGCTGTCACCGTCCTGTCGCTGGGGGGCTTGGAGGGGACAACCTCGGACGTGTGGTTGGGCAGGAGGCCTCTCTTCGGGGGCAGAGGAGGGGAAGGCTTGGACAAGGCGGTACCGCTGTTCATTGCTTGGGAAAGTTCAGCTGGAAATAAAAACCACAAAAGCCACGATGTTTAACAGGGAATTTTCCAGATACCCTTCAGCAGTGTGGAATAAGCACAGGCAATGCAGAGCCTTGGACTAAGCAGACTCTGCTGCTTTTTACTGGAACGTAGTGCCAGAAATAACCAGGTTGCAAGGCTCTAGATTGTCCTTCCTGCAGCAAAGGTAAGACTTGGGAGGGCAGCCAAAAACAAGCAGGATGGGAGAGATCCTGCTGCTTTGGAGAGAGAGGAATGGCATCAGCCACCAAGTGACAGCACTGTGAGCCCACCCAGGAATGCAGGTATGTGGGCACTTCATGGCTGTATTTACAGCAACAAAGAAATCTGACACATCCAGGACAGCCCAGGCTCCAGCTGGTTTAACAGCTCCCCTGCACATTAAAGAACGTTTTGGAAATTCTCAAAAAGTCTTAAAGTCCTACCTCTTGCTCAAAGGCAAAGGTCAGCAGAGCTGCAGGCAGCAATGTGATCTCCCCACTGCCACTCACCCATCAGACCCGGCCTGAGAACACCAAGGGTGAGATTCTGCTCTTCTCCCTCTGAGCTCCATTCCTTAATTCCCATATAAACTACAAAATAACTAGCAAAACTTCCCAAAATACCCAAAAGCCTTGAGTCTACGTATCTGCTGTGTGATGGAAGAGAGAGGGAGAAATGGAGACATGGAAAATGCCCGCAGTGGGCAACCTCAGGTTCCCCAAACCCTGCTCCATTCCTAGGGAAGAAGTTGCACCAGTGAAGACACTGCTCTTGCTTTAGGAGTTTGCAGCCTTTAACATCCACATATCCATGGCTTTTGGGGCTTGGAAAGGCTTTGCCTGAAGCAGATGAGACTTGCTGCTCATCCCTTGGAAAGGGTGTTGGTGACACATCCATGTGCTCAGCACGGAACGGCAGCGCAGGCACCACGAGAGGGTGCTGCGAGCAGGAGTGTTTCCAGAGATAAGGCCAAATAGCTGGAGAGAGGTGGGCACATTTTTGGGATGTTTAGCATTTTCAGACTTTCCCCTTGTAGATTAAGGGCCAGATTGTGCAAAACACGGAGAGCCCTCAGCTCCAGCCCAGGGGACTCCAGTGTCTTCTGAGCAGCGCTCCAAGCCTGGCAGGACCAGGCTCCAGCCATCTCTGAGAAAGGACAGAATTTGAAATGGAGCAAGGAGCTGGCAGAAGGAAGAGATAGAAAGGGGCTGGGAGCTGCTCGGAGCAGCCAGTGCAACAGATGCGGTGCCCAGGCTGGCACAGCCCCTCCCTTGTGATGTGCACCGTGGGCAGAGCCGGTGCTCCAGCTCAGGCTGTGCTGCCTCTCGCTCCCTAAACCTGCCAGGAGCACCAAGCCCTGGGGCTGCTGCCAATCCCTGGGACAGCAGGATGGCACCCTGTGTTTGTTCCCTGCTTGCTTGTTCAAGCTGCTGCCGATTAAATTCCCTCTCCCCAGAAGTGTTTCCTGAGCCTTATTTTCAGCTGCTGCATCAGATGCCAGAACTGCTCAGACAATGAGCATCTTTGGGAGGGACAAAGGGCTGACCTGCACAGGAACACCCTCCCCTGCCTCAGGCTACCAAAGCAGCACAAAAGGACATGCACCCAGTCAGAACACACACCAAAGACCCGCGGGGAGCTCACAAAGCCAATTCCACTCCTGCTGTTCACCAGCAGCAACACAAGGCTCAGACAGCAACGCTGCAGCTCCAGCTCCATCCTGCCGGACCACAGCCCTGTGAAGCCTCCTCCACAGCCACCTTCTCACCCAGGACTCAAAAGAGAACTCCCTGCTCTCCTTCCCTCTCCTCTCCCCTCGTGGTGCTCCCAGCCCAGTGCCGTTGGGAAGAGGCAGGATGGCTCCAAACAGATGTTGGATGCACTCCTGTCTGCAACCACATTTTTTGTTCCACAAGTTCCTCCTGCAGTTAGCACTGGGGCATTTCAAATGCCATCTGCAGTGTGTGCAAGCAGCTTAAAGAAAACAAGAAGGTATTTCATGGAGTGCTCGGGCATGGCCAGGCTAATCAAGCTGGTCTGGCACATGGGAGTGTTTAACACCATATCAAGGTCACTTGCAAAACCTGCCAGGGCAAGGTGAGCCCAGAGCAGAGCCATGAGCTCACACAAAGCAGTGGCTCAGGCTACTTCAGGTGGCAACCTGCACATCCACCACTGCCTCCCAAACCACACCTGGGTACCGCCTCCAGTTTCTGTGATAACAGTGCAAACCTGCTGGATTGATCTTCCCATGAGCCTCCCTCCTGATCTGTGAGAGCCCCTGTGTCCAAAGATTAGGAGGTGCCTGTGAGAGAACTGTCTGAGACACAAACAGACTGCGTGGAAGTCAACCCATGGCTGTGTTGCATCTTTAAGATCCACCAGAATTCCCACAGAGAGCAGAGACTAAACCAGCTTTAAGAAACTCTCCCCAAATCTTCTGCTTAGAAAAGTTACAGAGATAAAGACATTTAATTCTCTAAGTGGGAAGATTCAGCTCAAGTTACAGTGGAGCTGATTTATCCATGGGACAAGACTCATATGGCACTATCCCAGCCACAGAGCTCAGGGAGGTGCCCGAGTATAACCAGGGAAGCCTGAATTATCCCTGCCAGCTCCTGGCCTCTCTGCACCAAGTGGAAACCACATGGCCCTGCAGCGACAGCCATGACAGACATTTTTTAGGTTAGTGTGTTGGGTCTTTTTCCCCAAGACCAGCTGAAAGCAGGAATTGCCACTGACCACAGCCTTGCAAAGCAGAATCTCATCCACCATCCCCCAGTCCTGGCTGAATCCCAGCCCTCAGCAAAGCACCAACATTCAGACACTGCCTAAGAGCTGACAGAGAAAAGGCAGGAAGGGATTCCTTCCTGCAGGTAGCTGTTGGGAACAGACTGGATGGCTCATGGCAGAGGACTCCAGCAATTACACTGTTCCCAGCACACGTGTGTCCTGCCTAAACACTGGCAGATCCGAGTCCAAACTGGACTGTTTTCAGGAAACATTCATGATACAACTAAAAATCTTCCCTCATGAAGGAAAGAGGAACTTGGAGCAGCAGCTTCAGGACATCCCAGGGTACAAAAACCAGGTCCTGGAGCCACTTACCTATTAGTGAGTTGCTGTTTCTGTTGACAGGTTTGGGAGGAGGGACAGGAGGCTGTTTGGCAGGAGCTGTGCTGGCTGTACTGGAGGGAGCAGTAGTGTTGGCACTGGCAGGGGTGGGAAGCAGAGTCCTGGGGGCTGGGGAAGGGGCAGCTGTGGCATTGACTGTCTTTGCTGCAGTGGGGGCTGTGGTGGAGGGGACAGTTCTTGCAGTGCTGCTGGCAGGTGTTGCTGGATCCTTCGCCTGCACTTCGTTGGCCTCCTGGGAAGTGGAGGGAGGTCTTTTTGGAGGAAGGAGAGGCTGTCTGGGAACATGTGGCTCCTGAGGTGGTTCCAGTTCAGGCCCAGAGTGGCTGCTGGAGGAGCCTGCAAAGGGAGACAGCTCAGTTTAAGGGATTGGAGAGGGGAAACAATCAGATGAGAATGTAAAACTGGGCCTGGGACCATCTGAAGTCCCGATTTTGCACACATCTGGTTTCTTACCCTGCCTCTTTTTTGGTTCCTCTGCTGGAACAGGCTTCCTAAGGCTGGAGGGCTTTGTGGCCTCTTCCTCCTGGCTGGGCAGGTCACAGACCCCAGGGCCACCAATGGGGACTGTGTGGCCATTCTTCAGTGCAGGGGGGTGCAGCTTCTCTGGCTCTTCACCATCTGCAAGGAGTGGGAGGGGAGAGAAGCAAAAAGAAAACTCTCAGAAGGCAAGAGAGGGAAGAGCTGGCTGAGCTGACTGAACCACCAGGGAGCCACACCAGCTTCTCTCTGGCTTCTGAAACTGCTGGTCTTCAGTCCCCTTCTGCACAGGAGAGCTCAGCAACCAACCAGCTGGAGCTGCAAGCCCTTGATTTCATTGTCAGCAAGTAAATAGTACAGCTCTGGATCCCATCAAAGGTTTGTCTTCTTCCTGTCCTGCCCTTCCTCCTGTGTTTCAGACTGGTGTGCCCAGTGCTGTGCCACAGCCCAAGGAAGTTGAAACTGCAGTCAAAATACTCCAGCAGCTTTTGTGTCCACCCACCATTGCAGAGCAGCCACCAGTTCCCTGCTGCAACAGATTCCAACAAGAGCCAAGGCATCTACTGCACATGCAATAATGGGTTTGGGTAGTCATAAAATTAGTGGAAGCACCTCTGTTTTCCTTCTGTTTCTATCCTGAATTGGCCACAAAAATCAGTGCACATCAGCAAAACAGATTTCTTCACTTTATCTTGGTTTTAATCAGATGTAATAATACAGCTCCAGAATCTGATGTTGTACTATTTCTGCTTTTACAGATTCTGCCATGGAGTTTCCCAATGTCAGAAGCAAAACCTCTATTGGAAACAGTTCCTCTTTCTAGCCCATGATTTTGAGAGCATTTAAAGCCCCATGAGGAGATACTCAACCATTCTCTGTAATTGCCCTGATAGGACAAACTCTTGATGATATTATTCCCAGTATCAGACAGCATCCACTCTAATGGGACATTGTCCATTTTTACTGCTTTCTAACTGAAGAAAACTTGGATACATCATCAATTTGATTACAAATCTTTAGCTACTCTCTCTGAACCAACTGCAGTGTGTGGCACCAAAGCCCCAGATGCCAGGCCTAGCACACTGTGCTGCTCTGATTTTTGGTCATTTATTCCACTGCCTTCTTCACCTTTCCTCCTTCCCCAAGTATTACCACCCCTTCCCCAGCCTGGTGTTGCTGAAACCCAAGGTGCCAAGGAATCAAAAGCTCCCCAGGACCTCTCTTCCACCAGAAGCAGCCCTGGTTCCTGGGAGGAGCTGGCAGACGGTGCTGCCTCACTCACTGCCCTTCCCTGAAATGCAGGAAGCACTGACTGCAACAAGAGGGAGTTTCCTCCCAGACAGGGCTGAAACTCAAGGGATGAGACAGAGATTTTTATAGCAGCAACTGCCTCTGGTTATCCAAAGTTTTCAGCAAGGAGGCAGGGAGTAAGATCCAGCTTTCCTTACCACTCAACCCTCCCTGCCCTTCCCTGGCAGCTCCTCATGGCCTCTCACATCACCTCACTTCCAACTTCAGCTCCAGGGACCTCCTTCAAGGCCAAGAGATCCAGTGACACCTTCTTTTCCTTACTCTGAGCCTGGTACCCACAACCTGGAGCCCACAGCCTGCAGATCCCCAGCCCAGGGAGCAGCAGGACCACCTTCACCTCCACCGCACCTTCTCATCTCAAAGGGTTTCCAGCACTTTTCCCCCCCTAAGAACTTGCCCAAGAAAACTAGCTGACCTTGTACAATCAGGTTTTAGAACTGCAAGCAAACACAGTAATAACCCACCCTCATGTCTTATGACTGCCCAAGTGTCTTAAACTCCCAAGAGGGATTTAGATAATGCGTCTCTAATCTACCCCCCTGCCAGCACCCACTGCTCCCTCGTGCTGGGGGTTTGCACTTTGGCCACATTACACTCATCTTCTGCTTCTAAAACCAGAGCAGATGACTCAAAGAAGAAAATAATTCCACCCCTAAGCCAGGCTTCTGTTACACCCTTACAGCGTGGAAGATCTCGCTCTCCTCTGCCACCTCCAGCTGGAGGTTTGGTGCCCAAAGCCTTTGATCTCTCTTCCAGTTTCATCCTGTGACCTCACACCCTTCTGTACCCAGTGAACTCTTCCTCCAGGTCTGCACTGACACCCTCGGGGGTGTAGAGGCATCATTATAGCAGAGCTGTGTTAAGACTCTCTCTCTCTCAGTTTTGGTTTCAATTGTTTGGTCTGAAAACCACTTTTTCACCTCCACTCTTGCACTTCACAGCTCTCTTAGGATGAGACTTGCACTAGGCCAGGGCTGTCTCTGCAGAGTCTCTGGAGGTGCAATCACACCGCAAGCCAAGGACCATGATCCCACCCACACAGGTGGGCTGCTGTCCCCCCACACCTTCCTGCCCCCTCCCTCAGACCCACAGCACCCAACTCACAGCCAGGTGACTGGATGGTGATCTGAGAACTTATTTTGGCAGCATGACCCAACTGGGAGACATCAGGGATGACACAAAGGGGGATCAGACTTCTTAGATTTAGATTAAAGCAAAGCAAGCTTTAATAAGCTTAGGGGTGACTATGACACCACACCATGAAGCATCTTTTGCAGGAAATGCAGCTCAGAATTCATCAGTTTTTGACTGTTTTCCCAGCTGGAGTCCTGGGGTCAGCACCTCTCCCCCAGTGCAGTCGGGAATGTGATTGGAACAGCTGGAGTTGGTGAGTGACAGCAAAGGTTTTGTAGGACAGGAGGAGGGATCTGGAGCAGGACAGGTAGGGAGGGACAGGATGGGAAGTGACCCAGAGCACAGCCCTCCCACCCTGCTGGCAGGAATGTGTCCAAGGCAGGCACTGAGCTCCCTCAGCAACATCTTCCTCCTTGAGCAGAATGAAAATCAGTGTGTGAAAATCAGACCAGAGAAAGCACTGAAAAGGGTAAAGCAGACAGGAGCCACAGCAGAGAGCCCTTCCATTTGTCTCCGAAGGGTGAGGTTTGGCCAGAAGAAGATCAGCTACACAGACACAGACAGGAGAATTTCGTTTGCAGACTCACCCTGCTCAGGCTCTTCCAACAGAACCCCTCTTTTTACCAGCTCCTCTCTTGGCTTTCGCATAGAAATCTTTCGTTCTAAAACTGATATTAAATTGAAAAAGGCACTCAGAAAACAGGGCAAGCTAGAAGTTCAAGATGATTATTTTAGTTGTTTTTTTTTTTTAAGGGATCCTCTGGAGGAAATAAAAAGGTTTCAAATTTCACTGGTATTGCATGGATTAAGAGGAGGGACTGCAGGTTCAGGCCTGCACTTCACACTACATTGGTGATGGTGGAGCAAACCCTCCCTCCTCACACTGCTTGGGGAGAAAGGAATTCATTTGTCTGAAACTACAGCTCCATGGCAAGGTGTTTGTGGAGAGACTGCAGGTGCCAGCCCATCACCAAAGCCACACTGTGGTTCTTACACGTGCCAGCTCTCAGGCTGGTGACAGCAAGCCCTTCTCAGTGGCCAGATGGCTCATGGCAGGTTTCCCTGTGGAGGAAGGGACACCCACCCAGCCCCTGTCACTTTACCTTCTGAAGTCTCCTTAAATTTGTCACTGCTTTTCTTTTTCCTCCACTTCCAGGGCTTGAAGATCTTGCCAAAGCTTGAGAACTTGCTTTTCCTCTTTGTAGGGGGTGTGGTGTCACCTGATTCCAAAACATCTACCCCCATGCCGGCATCTCCTGGGGCGTGATCCACCTCCTCAGCTGCATGGGAAAAAGGAAAAGAATAAAGAATTAGCTCTGTAACAGCTGCCACCAGCCCAGCCCACTCTGGGAAACAGCACAGTCAGCCAAAAAGGGAGCAAGACTCCATCCATGGCTCCACAGAACACTCACATCAGCTTGGGGAGACAGGAGAGGGACTCTCAATGTTAACAGGGCAAAGAGAAGCTGGTAAGGGGCTTCCCAAGACAAGGATTACAGAATTCCAGAATCAAACAGGTTGGAAAACTCCTTTGAGACCATCAAATCCACTCTGTGCCCGATGCCCACCTTGTCCCCCAGCCCAGTGCACTGAGTGCCAAATCCTGTCATTCCTTGGGCACCCTCAGGGTGGGGATTCCAAACCTCCCTGGGCAGCCCCTTCCAATGCCTGACCCTCCCCTGGCCCAGCCTCAGGCCATTCCCTCTCCTCCTGTCCCTGTTCCCTGGAGTAGAGCCTGAGCCTCCCATGTCCCTCCTCCTGGCAGGGATTGCAGAGAGTGAGCAAATCCCCCCTGAGCCTCCTTTTCTCCAGGCTGAGCCCCCCCAGCCTCAGATTAGTTTAATTTTGCAGCATCACAGCTTTGCCCATGAACAAACCCCACTTTGCTGCATTTCCTTGTCCTAAGTCATGACATGAACACAAACACCTTCCAGCCCACCCAGCTGCCATCCAGGACTGTCTGCACACCCCAAAATCACCAGACCCTTTCCAGCAGCTGGATGTGCCTCTCTGATTTTCCCACTAAAAATAAGGGCAGCAAAGCTGGCCAAGAGCAACAACTCCACAGGAAGGCGACACAATACAGGCCCCACTCCACCTACTGCCCTGGAGTCCCTGGAGAACAGCACCAGAAGGACACAGAGGTGGGAAGGGACACACACAAAAAAAAAGCCACAACTCCCAACTCTAAAACCACTTTGGAAGCAGAACCAGAGCACAAAACGCTAATCTGGGGACTGACAATCCTGCTGTTGCTGTTCTGGGGGTATTTGATGGAACATGAGGGAACATTTACAATCAGCACAACCCAAAATAATGAATCAGTGCACATGAGTTAAGTGAAGGCAGCTGGTGCCTGCTCATGGCAGGATTTACAGAGCCACAATCCCTTGGTTTCTAGAGGCAGGAATAGTCGAGATCCACTGCAGAGCTCCATGGAAAAAATGGTGTGGAAAAAAGAGACATCCCCCAGCCCTGCCTGACACCACACACGGCAGGGTGGGGTGTCCTGGTACAAATTGCACTCGTGTGCCTTGTTTTGGAGCCTCTAAATCAGACATTGTGGAGCTTGAGAGCCCTCCAGGAACACAACAGACCTTTCAGTCAACTTCAGACAAGCCTGCAGGACCTGCCTGCAGAGCAGACAAAGGGCTGTAGGTGGAAAGTTCAGCCAAGATTCCCATCTCCTGAGGGTAAGAGATTAGGAAAGGAATTTTAGGGGAAAGCCATTTTGCATAGAGGACAAGAGCTAATAATGTATGTGCTGTATCCTACAAATATTCACTAAGGATACAGGCCCAGATGTGAAAAAGCAGATTCCTGTCAACACCAGCAAGAGCATGTTCAGGAAAGGGGGAAAAATAACAAGAAAAAATGAGTTGTTTGATGAAGCTCTACCTGCAACCCTGCAGTGCTTCCCAGCATGAGATCTGAGATCCCAGGAAGGACAAGCACAGGGAGCCACAGCCATGGAGCCTCGGGCTGCTGGGCTGGGGACAGGCTGCAAGAGAGAGGGACCCCAATCACAGAATCATAGAATGGATTGGGTTGGAAAAGACCTCTGAGATCATCAAGTCCAACCCTTGGGCCAACTCCAGTCCCTTTACCAGATCATGGCACTCAGTGCCACGGCCAAGCTCAGCTGAAAAACCTCCAGGGATGGGGAATCCACCCCCTCTCTGGGCAGCCCATTCCAATCCCTCAGCACTCTCTCTGCAAAGAAGTTTTTTCTGCTCTCCAACTTCAATTTCCCCTGGCAGAGCTTGAGCCCCCCGTGCCCCCTTGTCCTATTGCTGACAATAGGACATATTGACATGGGACAATATTCCAGTCTGAGCACACATGAAATGGAAGATCATTGAAAAATATGGAAGAGAAGCATTAACAGAGGGAAACCAGAGAGCATTTCAGGAGGAGGACCTCAGTCATCTGAGAAGCACAGGCTTTAACCAAGTGACAGAGGAAGGAAAGCCAGCCCAGGTCTGTGGAGAGGCTGGAGGGGCAAAGACATGCCATGGATGTGCCACTGTGCTGATCAGCCTCAAAATGCCTTTTCAAAACTAACCGTGGCCATTCCAGACTCTACCCAAAATTCCTGACCCTTCCAGGTTTCTCCTCTCACTTGTGGGGCTCATGCAGAGGGGGCAGATGGATTTTCTGCCAGGCTTGTGGTTGTATTTTTGTTTAAATCAGCGCCGTAACAGAAAGACCCTCACTCTCAACCAGTCAGAAGCTGATGCCAGCCAACATTTATTTGAAAAAGCAAGATTAATTCAGTATCTGAGCTGCTTTTAAATAAAAAAAACATTCCAACTCTGGCTTCATAACAGAAGAGAAATTGGGTGGAAAATAACACACACGATGTCAGCACTGATCTGTGATTTTCTGCAGGGCTGGAGGGAGGGTAGATGGAAATGAGGGCAAAAAAAAAGAAAAAAAAAAGGCATTTCCAGCTCCCAGAAACCTCAGAGGAGTTGTCTGGATGCTTAGAGGCACTTTCTTCAGAGACCAGAGTTGTACATGTAATTTTAACAAACAGTATTGACTGTGTTCAACAGAGCGTTCCCAAACTTCACCAGGCAGGCACGGCACTTGCCAGGCACAGACTCGGGGCTGAATGTGCATCCCAAGTGCCACCAAAGGCATTTCCCTCACCTTTCCAAGGAGAACAGCCCCTTCATATCTCCCCCTTCCCTGAACTGCTCGGAGGAATGTCCCTGATGTGCTGCTGCCACCCCAGGTGTCACAGTGCTGCACTAAGCAAAGGAAGGTATTAAAATAAACCCAACCCTCAGGTCTGGGGATTAATGAAGAGCCCTCAGCACGCTGAGATGTCTCCATTTCCAATTAGAGGGACAACAACAAGCATGTTAAGTTGGATCTCAGAAAAAACTTTGCAGAGAGAGTGCTCAGGCATTGGAATGGGCTGCCCAGAGAGGGGGTGGATTCCCCATCCCTGGAGGTTTTTCAGCTGAGCTTGGCCGTGGCACTGAGTGCCATGATGTGGTAAAGGAACTGGAGTTGGCCCAAGGGTTGGACTTGATGATCTCAGAGGTCTTTTCCAACACAATCCATTCTGTGAATCTGTGATTGATTCATTTCCCCCACCACAGTCCCCTCGGAGCAGTGGACACAAAAGGATGAGCCAAAACTGCAGAATCCCCCAGAGCAGGCAGGGTGGGGAGAGAGCCCACACGTGATTTCACTCCAGGCACAACCTCTTCCAGCAGCTCCTGCAGCCCAGTCTGGCTGTCAAAGCAAATACCAGCCCAGGGTGGAGTTTCACTGCCAGAACTGCAACCACGCAGGTGAACACGGGGAGGTTTCACAAGGACCTTCACAGCCAGAGCGATCATTTGGTTCCTGCTCCGAGGCTCCTGCTGAGCACCAGGGGTTGTACAACACAGAAACACTCGGGGTTGTGGGTTTATAACCAGTTCTGTGTCTAAAAACAGCCAGGCAAGAGGGGCAGACAGGCACACCATAGAATCACAGCATCATAGAATGGATTGGGTTGGAAAAGACCTCCGAGATCA
>VWZD01012586.1:0-70596 GCA_013396695.1 Sakesphorus luctuosus
CCCGGCTCCGCGCTCACCGGCCCCATTGTTCCCATCGAGCCGCCAAAAGCGCCCCTTTCCCGCCGGCCCCGGCGCCCCCCGCGCCCCGCGGCCCCGAGTGCGGGCACCGCAGGGCCCCGAGCCGAGCGCAGCCGCCCCGCTCGGGTCGCCTTTGGGCCCCGATTCCTCCCTGGAAAGTCGCCTTGTCGACGGTCGGGACTTAGTCTCTGCGCCATTTTCTTTTTCTCTTCTCTCTCTCTCTGTGGCTTTTCTCTCC
The DNA here is from genome assembly GCA_013396695.1 of Sakesphorus luctuosus. Classification (NCBI taxonomy): domain Eukaryota; kingdom Metazoa; phylum Chordata; class Aves; order Passeriformes; family Thamnophilidae; genus Sakesphorus; species Sakesphorus luctuosus. Next base: position 257 of record VWZD01012586.1, read on the forward strand.
TTCTCCTCCCCGAGCCGCCTCTGCGGAGGCTCCGGGGCCGCCATCCCTCCACCAGCCCCTTCCAGCCGAGGGGAAAGCAAAGTTCTTTTAGCTAAAAAAAAAAAAANCGGACACCCCCCGCACCCCCGGCGAGGGCGGCGTGCCCTGCCCGGTGTCAGCCCGGCAGTGCGGGGTGCCACCGCCGCGGGGTGAGGGGCGGCAGGAGCGCAGCCCCCCGGGTGCCCCCCGGCCCGGGCGGGCTCGGCCAGGGGCGGCCGCGGTGCTGCCCCGGCTCGCTGTGCTCCGGGGGGCTCGGGGGGACCCCCGTGAGCCGCTGGGGGCGATTCACCCACTCCTCCATCACCTTCCGCATCGCGCCGGGCTATGCCGGTTTGGCATTTAATTGCCGTGAAAACGGGTCTGGGGGCGGCGGGAGGGCGCGATGGGAGGGCCCCCCGAGCCCCGCGGCCCCGGGCGTGCTGACCGTGTGTCCCTGTGTTGCTCTCCCCGCAGATCGAGGCGGATTTCCGAGCGAACGGTGAGTGCGGCCCCGGCGCGCCCCTCGCACCAGACATGGCGTCCCAGAGACTAAGTCCCGGCTCCGCGCTCACCGGCCCCATTGTTCCCATCGAGCCGCCAAAAGCGCCCCTTTCCCGCCGGCCCCGGCGCCCCCCGCGCCCCGCGGCCCCGAGTGCGGGCACCGCAGGGCCCCGAGCCGAGCGCAGNCCTCCCAGCCCGGGGGAAAAAAAAATTCTTTTAAAAAAAAAAAAAAAAAATTTAAAAAAATCCCCCAAGTCTTTTTTTTTTTTTTTAATCGCAGCCTCCCTCCCCCCACTGCTCCCCGTCTCTGTTCCTTTCAGGGAATCCCTCCCTTCCCCTAAAATGAAAGGTGATTGCAACATGTTGCTCTTTAAAAGAATCTGCTGCATCCATTTTAAGATCAGTCTTGCTCCTTTTCTCGCTGTTTAATTGATGTGACTTTACCTTGTTGGTTGGGTTTTTTTAATTGAAATAAAAACCCACTTTAAAAATAAACAACACACCACAGTGTAGACAATTCCAGAAATGTAGACACCATCACTTCAGGGAGTTTATCAACTAACTTAATTTTATTCAGAAGCATTTATAGGCACCTGTAATTTTATATATGTGTATATTTATATATGAATTTTATAAGTGTATATTTAAATATGAATATATATGCTTACATCTATGTATTTGTATGTATACATGCAATATTATCTTTTCTAATCAGCCTGATGGCTGCTAACTTTTTCCGAGTGTTTATTCATTTTTCTAGGAAGCAAGATAATTGCAAGCCCCTCTCTGATGAGTGTCAAATTGAAGGGCTTAAATAGGGTGAAGGGGAATTGAGGACGTACAACCAACCTTTGTGTGTGTTACTGTCACTGTTTGGGCTGTGTAAGGAGCTCTGAGCTGTCCTCTGACTACTGAGATGGTAGAGGACAAAAAAGGTGGTTGAAAATAATCTGCTTGATGTGGTTATACTGATTTTTAGAATGCTTTTCTGCGTGATGTCCATGTGCCTGGGTGCTTTCTAGGCTACTGCGTGTAAATATTTACAGATCTACCTTTGTGAGCACCTTTCTTTCTGTCAGTTCTTTGGAATGTGACTGTGTGTGTACAGCAGGAGCAGGCAGTAACAAATGCAGTTTTTGAACTTTTGTTTCCATTCTGAATCTATAGCAGGGCTCAGTGAATAATTCTTAATGGAGAAAAAGGATGCTGTGGATTTCCCAAGAAGTACAGGACTAACTCTTGAAGCAACTTAAATATAAGCATATAATTGAATACTTGCAGCCTTCTTATGCTGGGAAATATGTGCTGAGGATCATCTTTATTTAGGGAAAAGCACTCCCTGGTAAGCTTTAGTTATGTACTGATTTACATAAGGGAAGTGATGTATATTTGACCTTTCCACTCCAACTTCCAGTGAACCTTTTCGAGGGGTTTTTCTCCTCTATTGTGACCATGTGCTGTTTTATTCTTTTAAGAGCTTTAAGCATACAGCACTTAAAACTCCTGTGGTTTTTATTTCTACCATGTGTTGGAGGAATTCAGTACAGAAATTCAAAGAGACCTTTACGGGAAAACTGAATTCCTGGCAAATCAGTCACACCCAACAACTCCACACCAGTGTAGGTATCAGCGCGCTTTCCCCCCACTGTAATTACTTACACGGAACATCGTTGTGACTGATCAGAGGCCCCTAAAACTTGAAATCTTTCTCAGCGCTGAAAGGTGTGTGTAACCCTGTTAGTCTTGTTAAGGGAGTAATGCTGAATAGACACTGTCTGCGCTGACCTTGTGATCACCACTGATCTCCTGGAAAACATGTCACCTCTGCTTGCTTGAGTCTTGTCTTCTCGACACAGGAGTTCTTTGCACTTGCGTGTCAGGAATTGTCACGCGCGGATCCAAGAACAGCAGTTCTCATTTAGGCAGAGCGGTGAGGCTCTAGCTCTTATTTTCTTGTTTTCATCCTATTTATTGGCAAATATTAGGAGTGGGTGGTAGGAATCTCAAGTACCTTTTTTTTTTTTGCTGCAGATGTTTAGAATTGGCTTGTACTTTGATTATTGTCAGGCAGTGTTCAACAGTAGAGCTGAAGTCTCCTTTTGGGCCTCCCATACTTTACATTTAGAGGAAGGGAACTTTTTCTGGGGGTTGGTCCTGGCTCATTCTAAATGTTGAGTGTACCAACAGTAAACATTTTTGTTAATAAAGAATGTTTTGGGTGACTTCTAGCTAGTGTATCAGTGATAGAGCAGCTTAAGCACTTTGAAGCTTCCTGTTGTTACTAATGTTTCTATCTGGGTCAATGGACACCCTGCCTCAGGTTGTGGTCACACAAGTTGTTGCAGCTGCAATAAGGTGGGTGGATCTGCCCATGGCAGGTCACCATGGAACACCCTGGTTGTAGCTGGGAGCTTGGATCTGGTTACACACCCGTTTCATTGATAGCAGGGTAGTGTTAGGTATGAGAGAGGGTGCCAGCAGTAAATATGTATTCCTGGCTATTTCTTGTCATTAAATAGCCAGATCACTCTAAGCAAGAGTGTCCTGGGCAAATTCCAACTTGGATAATTGCATTCCCTCTCAATATCCAGGTTCTCCCTCCTGTTTGGCTGTAGTGGGTATTTTTTCCACCTTAGTATCTATATATGTTTTGCAAAGAATTGTCCGTGTTCAGTCCTAGCAGTGCCCATTTTCAGACCATCCTGAGAACAATACTGTGCTGAAACAGCAGGCCTTTTCTGCAAGCAACATCCTCACAGTCTTCAGCAATGTAGGAGGGAAATGGAGTCTAAAGCTGTTGTTTCCAAGCACTGCTTGGGCATTAAAAATGACCCCTTCTCCACAGATTTGGATTCTGTTGAATTTTGCCTTTAAGAGCTTTGTTATTAAGGGTGGACTTAACAACCTCTTACTACTGAGGACAATGTTGAGACTAAAAGCCATTTATCTTGACTTTCAGCTCTCCCATTGTGTTTGCAGAGCGCAGTAGATAAAAATGACTTTTGTTTGCAAAATAATCAAATTGCATTCCAAAGCTACTAAATTCCACTAACAGCTATTAGTGTCTTGGCTGTTCAGCAGCCTGTGTTCAGAACTTGTGTAGAATCCAGAATTGCTCTGTGTGGAAACTGAGGACATCACCCCAAGCAGTGCTTTTTGCCTCTGGTTGATTTGGCCAATAATGTTAAGATGCAATTTGAGGTCAGTATCCCTGTAGGAACCATTACAGTGTATTAACAGGAGTCAAGTGTGAATTTGTCCACTGTCACAGAGGTGGCTCCTGGAATTCAAACATGCTTGAAGGAGGGGCTTCTTTAACTGAATATTTTTGGGGGGGAAAAAAGAAGCTCTTGCAGCTGCAGCATCTTATCAGGAGCTGGCAGGTTTTTTATGGTAGCCTGAGCGCTCATGTGGCACCTCTGTCTTTATCAGGGTGACAACATGAAAAGGAACGAACAAGAGGGAAATAAAAATTAAGTAACGAGAGTGCTGAACCAAATGCCTGACAAGTTAAGGAATTTCAGCACGTTCTGTGTTTTCCATTAAATTCGTGTTTCATGTGTGCCAGAGCTATGCAATAAGAGGTGTGGGTGATTTAAATGCTAACAAACTGAAAAGCAGCATAACAGAGATCCTTAGGATTTCTCGGTGGTTGTGAAACAGTCTGTTGAACACCAGATTTGTGCCTCCTTGCTGCTGCTTTGCTGGCGCCTTCTGGGTGGGTGAGAGTTTTTTGAAGGAGAGCAGGGCCACTTCTGGCACAGGGCTGTCTATACCTTAGCACTGCTGTTGAGCCGCTGTACTAAACAAACTGCACAGATTTAGGGAGCTCGAAGGCACTGGCCGTGCTTGCTCTGTGTGTCACATGTCAGGGAGAAACTGTCTTAAGTTCTTGGGTGCACGTCTCAGCAGTGCTTTAAATGTCAAATGCTTGGCAAGAGATCCAAAATACAAAAGGTAGTTAATGATGTTTAGGTGCAGATTGATATCTCTGCTGAAAATTTCCTTTGCCTTTTCTTTTGTACGTGGAGATGTGAATCCTGAAGAATGGAGCTTGTTCCTTCCTTGCTTTGCTCCCTGCCTTTGCTCCAGACTGCGGCTCTGCATTGTGGGAAGTGCTTCCCACAGCCTCAGAACAATACTGGGGTGGTTTTAAGTCTGCAACCACTTAGCTTTTTTATTTTAGAAGTATTTCACGTCACACACCAATCTCTGCAAAATTTCTTAGTTTTGTTTTTGCGTTGATTTTCCAATATGTTCACAGCACTCTCTCACAGGGCTTGTAGGACATAACAGGTAATCTTCAGATTGTTACAGGTGAGACTACTCTGAAATAAATTGATAATTAATGACACTTTTCAGAAATGTAAATAAACATGTTGTTGGTAAACTGCTCAGCTATCCTGTGCTACATAAGTTGGTTGCCTCTATTTTCCCAGCAGAAGCCTCAGAAGGGCTTTGCTAGAGACCTTGAGGTCTGTTGTGTTAATTGTTCTGACATATTCAGCATTCAGGTTAAAACTTAATGGGTGTCTTGTGGGAGTAGGGAGTTGAGTGCATTTCTGTGAGCTGCGGCCAACTTGTGTTTTTGTTAAAACTCAGCAGAATTACTTAAATGTGCTGGAAGATGTGTTTTGGGGGTTAATGGCCCGTGTGCTTCCTCCCTCTAGCAGGTTTTCTTAAGCTGTTTTTCCTTTTGCTACGGTGTTAATCACTCTCTGTTATTAAAGTGTTATCAGGACTACTTTGTTTACTTTGTAAAACATGAATTTTTTTAACCAGGGGACCAATGTAAAAGTGTGCTTTTTTTGCATGGTTTCATGTAAATTAGACACACAGCTCATAAACGTGATCAAGCACAATTCAGATTTAATTTCATTTACAACTGTGACTTCAGATATTCGTTAGATAGTTCATTGAATTCCAACCTCCTGAGTTGCGCTGTCAGCAGAAACTGCAATAATATGTAATTATAGCAAGTACTTAACATCTCATTGACTTAAATTCCTCTGTTAATGATTTCACTGGATTCCTGTTAAAGTAATACCTGCTGAAATAGCACAAGCACCACTGCCCTATTAGAGTGAGGCTCCAGGTCAGATTCTTCCTGGTATTGTAAGTTGCTGTAGTTCTGCTAAAATCAGTGGAGCGCTGACAGTGTATCTGCTTTTTTGTTAATGGACTGCAGGGATGGGCTTTAATGTTACAGTGACTATTTAAGAAAAATACAATTTAACCAAGAAAATCAGTGCAGGTTTTTTTGCTTTTGGCTTTTCAACATGGGACAGTTTCTCTTTTGAGTTTGCTTGAGCTGGTTATGCTCGTACAGTTTCTGAAATCCTTGTAAGACATGCAGTCATTCACAAATATTTATTGGCTTATTAAATTGAATTGGCTTTGCAGCTGCCAATTTTATGTAAACTGTCCCACATTTTGTAGAAAATGTCACACTCTGAAACATGGGAGCAAAAATCTCTTTAGTGTTATATATTCTATCGTGCCTGGGGTTCTGAAGGACTGTGTCTTAGCTTTGCAAATCTGAGAGAGGATATTCGATGTAGAAATCAGTGTTTATCACCTTGCTTTCCTGAGACTGTCCCTGTTGACAGAACAAATGGCAGATCTGCCCAGCCATACCTTCTCCCTGCAGGACTCTCCGTTCTGAGCTGTTAAGCACGGTCAGCCCTTAAACATGGATCATCAAAATATGGATCATCATTAGATTGCAGAATGGTTCCTCCTTTTAAAAGATCAGGAGAAGAGTATGGGCTTGCTGTTGTTTCAGCAGTGAGTGTGTTGCTGTCCTACTTTTCTGAAAAAAAAACCAAAAACAAAAGAGTAGAAAATCAGTTTAAAACCCAGTTTGTGGCTATGGTAGGATTATTCCTTTTAAACAGCATTACTGATGTCCTTACTCTGCCATTAACTGTCCACTCCAGAGAGTGCCCAAAATGTGTATTCTGGCTTCCACTGTCCATCACTGGCTGAACACTGGAATTCCTACAGCGTGGAAGTGCTGCTCGGGCAGAGCAGGGAGAGCCTTTTCTGCTGAGGCTCCTGCTATTTCCTGGCTCAGCTGAACGTGTTGTAGTAGTGGTTTCCCGGTGTGTATGAAACTACAGTATTTTTAGCACAACATTTGTTCAAAATGTCCTGGCTGACATAAATACTAAATAGTTTCAATGGATTTAATGAGGTTTATAGTTAGAAATATTTTAGTCTTGAATGCTTGCTTTTTCAACTAAGGATCTTAGTCAACTGCAGTAATACCTGCTGGTGTCACAGCGAGAGTTGGGACATTTGGAAGGTGACGTGAAAAGAAAGGGTAGAGTTAATTTTGGATTCTTGTGACCTGCAAGGTATAAAGAGCAGTAGAAAATTGCTGTTGGCTTTAGAAATGTGAGCATACATGTGTATTTTGAAGCTGAAATTTGGTTTCTAATTTTGACTTCTGTAGCTGCTCAGTGGATGAACAAGCGAGTGCTCCAGACTTGAGAGTGAAAGAGGAGAACATGGAGCTGCAGTCAGTCTTCCTGAAGCCTCTTCTTTTGTTACACCTACTTATCTCAAAGAAGTCTGAGAACTGTTGTTGTTAAAAGTAGGATTTTGTTAAATCTCAGCCTATGTCAGCAGGAGCAGGGATAGGAAATACAGTTTTGTGATAGTCCTTTCAACAAACAGTATTCTGGGAGACCTTCCAACACAGCTGGTGGAGATCAGACTTGATGGTTGTGAATAAGTGGGAGACTTTGGCAATTAGTTCCCTGTTAATAGAGATGGAATCCTCTAACGAGGAAAGATGAGTAGAAGAGGGACAGTGGTTCAAACAAGAATTGCCTCACAAATTTGCTGGTGTTGTCACAGAGTTCTAGTGATGTTTTCCATCATCTCCAGGACTGTATTTCCGCTAGAATAAAATACTCTGCACAAAAAAAGAAGGCATGGCCAGACAGCTCTGCTGAATATGACATTTGATACTGTTACTTCACCCTGGGGAAGTTCCCTTTGTTCATGGCTGTTTGAATCTGAACAGTTTCTCTGGAAGGTGTAGTTCAGTCTGCACTGACAGCTGCCCTGTTTCGAATCTGCCAGTTCCCGACGTGAAGGAGTCACAAGGACAGACAGCACTGAGCGTTCCTTACTCCTGTCTTGGGAAGCTTTGGAGGCAGGGGCTGGAAAAAGTCTGAAGTGCTTATCTTGATGGGATGGGGGCAGTGCAGGCTCACGGGAGGCACAGCAGGGATGCCAGTGTAGGTGCTTGTCATTCAGCCTCAGCAGGCAGTGGCTCCTCCAGGAGAACAACCTGTGTCTCCACCTGAAGTACTCAAATCCCTTAAACACCTTAAGTTTGAAGGTGGTACCTTCTGAAATTGGGATAAGAGTAGGGTAAAGAGGGACAGCATCAGGCAGCCAGGAAATGGTTTCATTGGGAGGCTTCTGTCAGTCTTTAAGAGACAAAACTGACTTCCCACAAAGCTTCCGATCAGCAGATCTTTTTGGATTCCTTATCGATATCTTTGACGTGAGTGTATTTGTTCGTGCTCACAATCTTGCCATATGCTTTGTGCAGTTGTGAGCTGTGTGGGTGTCCCTGCATGTATTTTTATCTCATACCTTCGTCAGAGAAGGAGCTTTTTAGGGAGTATTATCAAGACAATGGCTTCCTTCTCTTATCAGTACTGCAGAGTGCTGAGCTTCATGGTGCCCACCAAAAGATGAAGATTTTTCTTCGTAATTATGCCCAGCATAGACAGTTGCATGTTAAAGACAGATGGACATTCATGGAATTCAGCGCTGCAGCAGAGTAATTCTGCAGCTGGCTGTATCTTTCCATGGCTGGAGAGAGATTGATTTCTGCCTCAGGAAAGCCTGGAGTGTACTTGTAGCTGCACTAAAATATTTTGTTCAGTCCGTGTAACCCATTTTTGGCAGTGTCTGTTAAACACACGTTCCGTGCTGGTGTCTTGGGTTTGGCTGGGGTAGAGTTAAGTTTCTTTGTAAGAGCTGGTACAGTGCTGTGTTTTGGACTTAGTATGAGAATGATGCTGGTAAGACACTGATGTTTTAGTTGTTTAGACAACTAGCTAAGTGCCTGTTAGGTCTCATCAGCTGCACTGTACAGCTGATGGTCTCTTACACACACAGAGTATTCAGCTGATAGTGCAGCTTTATTTGGAGGAGAAACTCTCTTAGATTCTCAATGAAGGCATAGTTCTGATTTTTCAAAATGTCCATTTTTCTCCCATAATGGTATTTTTCATTGGTTTTCTAAAAATAAGACCCTGGTAACTTTTACTACTTGCTGCTCATTTTGTAATCCCAGTCATTGATTTGCATGGTCTTACTAATTTTTGCAGCAAACATCTAGGACCTCAGTAATTGAGTATCTTGCTATGTTTGTGATTAAATGATAAAAACAAATGAAATAGGTGGTCTTGTGTTGAACATGCATAGGACTGCATACAGCTTGTTCTGTCTGAAACCCACTGCTTGAGCGCTGTTTCTGCAATGATTTTTACCAAATGCTTTGTGTTTTCTGAACTGTTGGGCTCATTCCACTACTCAGTGTATAGTACAGGGCTTTGGAAGTTGTCTTGTTTCCATCCAAGTGTCTTGTCAGCATGGTGCAGCTAGAAGGTGTGTGGCAGTGTCTAAATAGAATCATTTTAAGAATGTTTAAAAATAATTGTTTTAGACAAGGGTTAGAGATATGGCTTCATGGTTAAAAAGTCAAGAAAATAATTCCTAGGAATGGAGCAATCCCCAAGTACAGATAGGTTTTTAATTTTTTCCTGGCATTTGTCACTTACTCTATTGCCTAACACAGCTTCTGACACATGGGAGCGTGAACTTGTGTTATCCGGAACATTTTTTCTTTTATTTGTCACTTTTCTTTCATACACATTTTCAGTTGAATGGCACTGCAGTAGTTTGCCTTGTGTATATAACATGGAATAGGTGATCTGGGTTTTAGGACCAGGGCAATGTACTTCAGTTGAACTTTTTATTGATGGCAATGTATTACTACTCAAGGCTTATTTCCGTCTCTGAACAAAGGCCAGACTTGTCAAAACAGCTGCTTCTCTTCCTCTGGGGTTGCACTTTCTTGTTTTGGAGAGATGACCTATAAAGGCTTTTCAGGAGAGAAGGCTCTTGACTTTTGTGGGTTTTTCCATTTGAACTACAGTAAGTGCCTGTTGCAAATTTTTCAGTAGCTGGAGGTGGAGTTGAGAAACATGTAGTGACTTTCTAACTGAAATGCAGAGATTTTTGGAGTCAGAGGAGCACAACTAAACCTCTTGTATTTCTGTGATCTGTAAGCATAGTTTTAGGAGTGGGGAAGTACAGGTGGGGACAGAGGATAGACACGTTGTTACACAGCTTGTGACATGAGATGGTTTGGAGACCTGCTAGCCAGGTGGGAGGGCTGTCTTCCTTCATCTACTCTGCAGTGGGTGCAAGTGGATGGAATTTGGGGAGATGAGTAGCTGGTGGTAAGTTGGCAGTTCCTGTTCTGGCTTCTGGTTTTGTGCAGTGCTGCCTTGTCAGCATCATCTGTAGCGCCTGGTGCTCTGCTTAGGACATGTGGAGATGAAGGATTGAATGTGAAGAGAGACTTTTGAAGCTGAAGGCAGGAAGTGTTGGGGAGGGATGTTCTGTTACTCAGGGATGCTGTATCTGGGATTAAGGTCCTTTGTGCTCTATGTTGTTACTCTGTCCTAAGGCCATATTGTTTAAATAGGCAACACAGTGGGGAAGAGGGAGTACTGTGCTCTTCTCGTAGCTTGAGAAACCAGAACACAGTGGAAGTGATTTCTTCCAGCACAGAAATAGATATAAAGCTGTCTGGCTAGGACTGAGATTCAGTTCCATCTTGGACATTTGTTTCTGATTTTTAATTCCCTCTCCAGCTGAAGACTGAGGTGTTTGCTATAGCAAAGGGCAGCACAAAAAAAAAGGAGCTTCTGCAGTTTTAACATATGTTGTAATTTTTTCCTATATGCAAATCTCAGGAGCCAAGGTGTGCTTTTTTTTTCTGCAATACTACATTGTTTAACAAATACGTATGATACAATGCAAATTGCAGATGTTGCATGCTGGGTTTTGCAATTAATGAAATCACTGGATTTACAGTAGGGAGACAGTGGTTTCCTGGTTTGTGTGCAGGGTTCTGGTATCAGGTACTTCAGTCTCTTGCACCATACCTTGGTTTGAGTGTCTCCTAAATGGGCCTGGAGCAATAGGAAGAGCAAATTATGTCTTATGCCAGTTTGTGAATGCTGGCAAATGTATGAGTAAGATCAGTTTTTGGAGAGATAAAATAGCTGGGATGGGCAGGAACTGGTTTAAACTTGCCTTAGGAAGGTACCTTACAAGTTGGACGAGCACTCTCCAGTTTAATGTAGCCGTCTGGGAAACTGGAAGCTGGAGCTCTGGAGATCCATGTGAGGGGATGATTCATTGCAACACAAGCAGCATGTACAAAATGGAGGGATGGAGTAGTACTAGTGACGTACTCTGAGGTTTGTTCTGTAGAGTTAATGACGAGCAGATGGGGAATAAAAGCCTGCCTGCTTTTCTTTTGAGGACCAGGAATGTCATTGAGGCTATTAAAATGTGCTGTGTCTGTGGTGATGCTGCTTGTGCACAGCAAAGCCCTTGATACAGATCAGAGTCAGCTTTCCTTACTGGTGTTTCCCCTCAACCCTTAGTTTTTAGCTGAAGATGGGATTCCTTGAGTGTGGTAGCAGTGCAGCTCAGGGGTGAAGTGCTTTCTCCAGCAGAAAAACTAAGATGCAGGTTGTGTTCCAGTGCACAGTGTAAATGGCCAGACCTGGAGGCAGTAAGTTCATGTGAACACAGACATGGTGCAAGAGATGAACTCATAACAACAGTGACCTTGATTAACTTCTGCAATGTTGCCCAATCCCATTGAGGGTGTCATCTTCATCTGTCTCTTTAGTAAGCAAACACTGGCACGGATCAGAATCTGAATGTCAGTGCTGTTAACTCTTGACACTTGCAAGTTGTCATCCTGGAGCGCTGTGTGGGTGTTTGGGTTACTTGTCTTGCTCCATCAGATGGAACATCTCTCCATCTACCCAGGATACCTTTGGAAGTGAATGTGGGGAACATGCGTTTTTTCAAGAGCCTTTTACACTTTTGCTTTCTTCTGTCCTCCTGTCTTCTTCCCACTCCAAAATCAAGAAGACTCAGAAGAGCCAGCATCTTGTCTGAGTCATGTTACCATAGCTGTTTATGTCACCTGCACTTCATTAGGGAACACAGGCAAAAGCTGTCCTTGAATTACCTGTTTTTATGAGTACATACAGTCTTCTAATTTAAAATATGCTGCTCTCTGGAGTTTGGTAGCTGTCATAAACAATGTTTTTCTTTTATCATCAAGTAGGCTTATTCAGCATCACCTGTGTCTAAAGGAAGGTACTTTCTGGGTTTTAGACTGTTCTAATCACAGAGATATAAAAAGTACAGCTTGGCCCTTGATGCTTCTATGCTTGGCAGCTTTAGCTGTCAGCGTGTGGTCTTGGGAGAGCCCAGGATGGTGGAGTTTTGTTTGCCCCAGTCTGTAGCTTGTCTTGCAGGGTATGGAGGGTGCAGCTGGCAATAAATTGGCTATTCCTGTACTTTAATTCTTAAATTGTATCTTGGGCAAAAGGCAGAAGCAGTTGAGTTGGCGAGTCTGTAGTTTTGTTGCTTCACAAATGAAGGTGTAAAACTGTTGTTCTTGAAGCATTGCCTTGTGTCTTAACACATTTGTCCCTTTCCTCCCATCCAGCCCTGTTGTTGAGACTCCTGTGCACTGATGCATAATCTTCAGTTTATGGTTTTGTTCTGCATCACTGTCAAAGCATGAGCTTGTTGTGTACAGGAAGAAGTGATTTTACTGTTGAAAGCTGTTGAAGCTGGAGTTAAAATATTTCTCTGTGCCCCTGGGCCTCTCTTGCTGCACTCATCCTGAGGAGTACTTGCCTCTTTCAGGAATCTGGTAGATTTTTCTTTAAAGCTGCCGGTGTTGTCTTTGCACACCAACTGAATCTGGTCTGGGTGCACTTTGGCAAGCTGGGTGTGCTGGTGCTGCCAGCAGAGGCAGGAGTTCAGAAGGTGGATTGAATCTCCTGGGAGCTGATCTGTGCCTGGGCTTTGGCCATTGCTCATCAGTGCACTTGGTGAGAGTGAGAAATGATGCTGACACTGTGGCCACTGGTTCTGAGGCATCAGGAGGTTTGCAAAGTCTTTGTGTACTGAAGTTAATGTGTATTCCTAAATGGTTTCCACTGTAGGGAATGCAGCTGTGGAGCATTGTTTTGTGAAATAAGTCCTCTGTAACTCTTCCACAATAACATGAAACAGTGTTTGAAACAGATGTGAACCTCATCTGTTAATGGCAGAATTAGTTTGGTTTTAATTTAAGTGTTTGTGTTTTTTCTCTCTTTTTGTAAATACCCCATCCATTCACCCAGGCACAGAAGCCTCATGCTCAGACTCTAATCCAGAATAAGAAAACTTGAATCCCAGAGGTAATTTGTTAATGTGTGATTGGGTTTTTTCTAATGTGAGTCTTTATGGTATCTTTTTCTGTATATTAACAGTTTAATCTCAGCAGAGCTCTGGAACTGTATTTGGCAATTGGCTCTGTAGGTGACCAGAGTCAAACTGGCCCTCTCTTCTATTGTTGTTGCCCAGTACTGGGAAAAGTATTTTAAAAATATTGTAGTACATGGACTACAAGCAAGTAAAATAGTAATTTTCATTATAGTAGCTTCAGATGCTGGAAAGGTAAATTTTCCATTGGTTTTTAGTTCGGGAAAGATCTGATACTCTGAAGGGCTTTCTTCTAAGCATCTATGAAGTATTTGAAGGCTTAAAACTTACAGCAGATTTGTGTCATTTCCAGGTTTCTCGTAGGATTTTTTATTTCCATGTTCTGGAGTTGATGTTATTTGGTCAGCAAGTGCCAGTGACTCTTGCTCAGTTCCTCACCCCAAGAGCTCTTTCTTAACTGTCTCCTCCCCATCACTGCCAGGTGTCATGTGCTACCATGGTCTGCTTAGTGCTTTGTAACCACCAGATGTGATTTCCCAAATCTTGTCACCCCAGTGGGTTTATTTACATGCAAATTGAGATTCAGATCAAGTTAACATGAGAAGATTGGAACTCCAAAAAGGCCTCAGTACAGACTTAATGTTGTCAAGTGTCTTTGGTACACCAGGAGTCAGATGATGTTCCCTCCCTGTAGGTCACTGCAGATTTCCCTTGTGCTTAATCCAGCCAGAATTACCCTTGTACATCAGACGTGCATGTAGTTCATAAGGCACCTTCTGATGGAACAAGTGCTGCGCTTGACCTTAACTGCACACTTCTCACTGTAGCAAAGTTAAATTCTCTTTTGGGGCATGTGATGTTTGGTATTAGCAAATTGTCTCCTTGTTTTACTTGTCTGTGCTTATGGCTTTCACTTAAGAAGGAAAATTGCAGTGTGTGTATCAGGGTATCTGTCTCGCTGTGAAGTGCTGGCACACAGGGTTCCAGTACTTGTCTCAGTGGCTGTAGTGACAGAAAGTGTCTTGTTTTATATTTCAATCTCATGGAACTCGTACTCAGTCTCTTCTTGTGAAAACCTATGTTAAACTTTCTCTGGTCATAGATCCTTTCTTAAGCAGAGACTGCTGAACTGCTTCATGTCTCAGGGATGCAAACAGATGTCCTTAGGAAACCAGACAGAACTTAGCCCAAATTTGTCAGAGACAACATATTTAGTACACCATCACTAGAAAAAACAAGTATTCCTGTTACAAGCTGTTGATTAATATTGAATTTTATTAAACCTCTTTCTCCAGGAGTATCTTGATCTGTCCATGCAGCTGCTTAGTTTTGGGGATGGCATTTGAAGTTAAACATATCATCTAATTTGCTGGTTTTCAAAATAAGTTATTCATGTTAACTTTTTCTGATGATATCAGGGCTACTCATCCTGTAGTTTTCTCATTTACAGGCTTTGCTTGGTACTGCCACAGTCAATGAAAGCTTAAGGCTCTGGGGTTTCACTGTTGGTGCCTTTTTGCATCTGAAAGGATCAAGTAAAAGGTGATCACAGGTTGCAGTTGTGGCCACAGGAAAAAGAGGGAGTTTTTCCTGGTCTGGTAGAGATTGCAGTGCAGGAAGTAAGGTAATTGCTAGTTCAGAAATAACTTGGTGCACTTCAAAACTTACAAAATAATGTCACTGAGGTGCGTGAAAACTCACGCACAGGTTAAATGTATTTGGGGATTGCAGTTTCAGAAACCACGGGGGCTGCTGTGCAATCCTGGGTAAAGCTGAACTTGCTCTGTGGAGAGTGAGCCTCGCTCTGCTGGGTACCAGGATGGTGCTTTCACTCCCAGAAGTGTTTTTGTCAGGCACAGGCTTGAAATACCTGAAGAGGATAGGAGGGAACTGCACAGCTCCTGCTCTGGGCTCTTTGTGTAGCAGCAAATCAGCTGGAGTGGTTGCAGTGCTCAGGGAGTGGTATCACTCCTTCATGTAAAATTGATAATAAATTTTAACAGATGCATTGATTTCATTTTGACTCTAGTAATAATCATAATAACTTTTAAAATATTTGTTTCAACATCTATAAAACTGGCAGCCAAGAAACTTAAAAATGTTTCCCAGCCTTAAAGCTGAATCATTCAGGAATAAATTATGAGATTGTAAATAGTCTTAGATGTTCATCTTGTTTCCTTTGCCTGTTTCTGCTGTCAAATAATCAAGTGGAAAGAAGTATTTCTTAATTTCTCCATTGGAATACCCCTGAAAACAAGCTTTATAACTTGGTTTTCTTACTTTGGGTTATATTAAAGAGGAATAGCAGAATCTTCAGTCTCTAATCTGTTGCTTTCTCTCATAGTTTTTTGAGCATGTTTCTAACCTTCTCATCAATCAACGTTTTAAAATTATTTAAATTAATATTAGGGTTTATGTTCAGAAACTTGAAAAGTAGAAAATGTAATCATATATTGCAATAGTTGTAAAGCAGAACCTCTGATACGATGGGAGTCATTAGTTAAACACTTGGAGTTTTAAGTGCGGTGCTAAATGAACTTTTGATGACGCTGCACCAGCAGCAAATTTCCTTTGGTTTAAACAGCTCATTTAGTGTCTGGCGTAGGGAGGACATTTGAAACCTGGACAAGAGAAAACTAGGTGTGAAAACAGCAATTTCTGCATAGGTAAAGAAAGGGCTACTCTTAAAATTGAGGAACGAGATAACCAGAAGCAATTGATTCAGTTCACTTTTTAAGGACTGTGTTTCCTTTCTTTTAATAGACTGTAGATGTGAAACAAATTACATAAATGTTTGCTCCCCTTCATGACACATTCAGGGCAGATTTGATTTTTGCGTAAGGTGAAATCTGAAAATGTTGGCCGTGTGTTCCACCCAAAGATTCCTGCCATTGGTTTCTTTTAAGAAAAAGCAAACCCACACAAACAAAACCCAGCAAAAAGCCTCACCAAACTGATAACACGTTGCATGGAGTTTTTTAATTGAAGAAGTTAGGAGTGTACTATGCATAATAATGTAACCACAGCCTTTTATCCTGTGTCAATAGGTTACATTTTGTATTCAGGTGTCTGTATTGGTGTGATTTAACAGTTGCCAGCTACTGAGATTTGGCCTGGATTTAACAAAATAAACAGATTACAGCTGCATGAAGAGATTAAAATCAGTGACTGAAAGTAATGCTTTGTGTCTGCAGGTTTAAATTGAAGACTTCCAGTGGAATTTAATGCACCATAGCTCGGAGCTGTACTTACTAAACTATTGCAATCATAGCCTTACATTGAAGCTACACTGCTGTGCTGATGCTTCTTTCTAGTCCTCTTTCCCTTCCTTTCAGAGGACTCAGAGTACAGTTGTAAGAAATCTCAACTGCCATTAAACATTGCCCTTTTGTTTACTTTCTTGTGTGTTTTAGCTGGAATCAGGTTTCTGCTTGTGTGCTAATTGTGGTGATGTCCCCTTAAGGCAGGGGAACGGCATTCCCTCTCTTGACTAGAGACTGGCACTTGTGGCAAGGCAGACTCTGGTGATAAGGTGCTTGCAGACACTGTTGGAATTGGTTTGTTGTGGGTGAGTGATCACTTAACTCACCCACAATGGGGACAGAGGTGAAATCGGGCTGTATCCATCCGGTGCAGCCCTATACTTGAAAGAAATCATTGTAGATAGGGGGAAAAAAAGAACAACAAACAAAACCCAACCAAAATCCCAGCTGGGATCAGTGAGGAACCAGCTGGAGTGAGTTTAAAAATAAGTGCTTGGTCTTCTGAAACAAACTTTTTCTAAAACTTTGGCCATGCTTACCCCATCAGTTCAAATGAATAGGAATTATATTAAACTAGTAGTAAGAGAATAATCTGACTCCAGCATGTAAAGATTGGCAGATGTGAGAGCTAAAGCTTCTACCAAGCACTTTTTTGTCTTGCAGATTCAATTTACACTCTAAACCCGAGCATTGCTGAGGCCTTTGTTCCCAGGGGTGCTGCCTGTTAAGTCTTTCCTCCCTGCAACAAGCAAGGAGACCAGCACGGGCCAAAGCCACACCATGATGTCAAGGGATAGTTAATGAAAGGCTTTGAGCAAATGCCATTAGAGCCTCTCCCCTGAGGACGCTGAGCACCACTCCCATGTGTATAAACTGTGTGTGATCCTGGCTGCTGACAGAGGCTGGGCATGCACTGCTGCAAGAGAGGCAGTTCAGTGCAACTGCCTGTTTGGATTTTTTTTGATCTTGTGTAAAATTCTTGCTTGGGGGGAGCCCTTGTTGTGTGTCAAACCCAGGACAGTCAAACACGCCAGCCCTGTCCTGGTGTGGTGTTGATGTGAGTGCAGGCTCTGTGTGGGCTTGTTGGCTCATCACTCTTGTGCTGAGGAATTGTTGGGATTTCAGGTAGTCTCAATAAAGAAACTTCTTTTCAGTGAATCCAGCAAAAAAACTTTCCAGCTGACATCACTGCAGTGTAATTACTCCTGACAACACAGCAGTTTTCCTGTTGTCTCGTGTACTTTTTAAACTTAAACCCCAAAATATCAACCTTATAATTAAATGGCTGAAGTTTCTCTTGTTTGCTCCTATTTTCTCCTGGTTCACCTTGTATGTTTGCATTCAGTAATCAGCTGTTGACTCTACATCACAAATTGTGCTGTTTGCACCTTTCTAGTCTAATGATGGTATAAAGAGCATTTGGAGGCGGAAAGAGCTTGTGCTGGGGGCACTGACTCAGTCTGCGGATGGAGTACAGAACACGAAGTTCTCTGCAGTGTGAAGTTGTGACAGATTGCACCAAAAAATTTTCTTTGCTCTTGACCCAGTCTGTCACAGTAACTCAGAGCTGTTCCTGGGGCAGTTCTTGGCCAAAAATCTCACGAAGGTGATTCAGCCACCTACCTGTGCTGGCAACAAGGCAGCTGCACAGTCACTGCACAACTCACTTAAGATCTGGGCTTGATTCTTGTGCAGCAGCTGAGCTCAAGCTGAGGTTTTCTGAGCTCAGAAACAAAAGTGTTACACGCACTTGATGTTTGTCCACCCTGGCTTGCACATCCTTCGTGAGAGGAGATTGATGAAGAGCAACGTGTTGTCCCTAAAGTTATGGAGCTCCTTAAGGAAAAGAATTCCTGCAAACCAGAGAAATAAGGGTTAAGCAAACCATTTTACTTCAGATAACCTATCACTTACTTCAACATTATCTTCTGCAGTCCCTGATAGCTCCGAAGTCTAAAGAGGGCTGTAAATGTTGGGATTGCCCTGTTTACTCGCCTTCTGCCCTGGTTCTCCAGAGGCAACTGCCCCTTGTTCTTTCTCCTGAGCGCCTCGTGGGTGACCCTGAGCAGTTCTTTTTGTCTGTCTCCAGCACATGCATCCCTCGGAGCGGTGGATACATCCCTCCCTTTGTTTCTTCCCAGGAAAAGATTTTGTGTGCCAGCACCGCATGGCGGTTTCTGTGCTAAGCTGCAGATCTGTGCTAAAGGTTGGTTTCTTTCTAACTCTCAAAATAGGATTAGTCCCCCTTGTATTAGCTATTTGAATGCCCTGAAGTTTTACCTCCTTTCATAACTTTAAACTAGTTTTACACCCCAGGATGCCAGAGTGGTTTGTGAACAATTGTCCAGGCCTTCCCAACGAGTCCGTCCGTCCTGCAGTGCCGGTTGTGTTTTTGCTGCATTTTGCGCAACAGGGAAGAAACGGGTGAGAATTTGGAGAAGCCTGAGATTAGCTGGTGTAGTAAAAGTTTTTTTAATACTAGTAGATCTAAAATCCACAAGGAACCTGCCTGTAACTGCTTCTTTATCAAAACTTTTTAGAGCCTATTTGTGACAGCTGTTTCTACTCAGCCACATTCACTGTTAGTCTTTACATACACCTATGTAAAGGATCCTGTCCTGTATATTTGTTTACTTGCAAATGGAAATGCAGGTGGAGCTGCAATAAGTATAAGGCTTTTGAAACCTGAGAGGTAACTACGATTGAGCTTGTTTTCCCTAGATCCTGCTCTCTGCCTCATCCTGGCCTCCTGATATGCAGATGTGATGGGCCATGGCTGTTAAAACTGGAGGCAAAAATGTATCTTCAATTTTGCTGCTTCTTTAAAGATGGACATGCAGTACAAAATTTTGTTTATTCTTGTGGGTGTAGGCTCATAAAGCAATAGGAAAAAATCGCTCAAAGTGTTTCTATCCCAGTAAGGGAAGGCACAGAATTCGATTTGTGAATGGTGGAGGCGATGGAAAATAAGTCCTTCTACTCATGAAAGTGTAGCCTTATAAGAATAAATTTCACCAGGGACAAGAATGTATTTGCTCTTGTTTCCTTAGGAGGCTGCTCTGGCCTCTCCCCTCTCATGCCAGCACAGCAGCATTTTGAGCTATTCACTGACACTGGTCATTTCCCTGAAGTTTTAATTTGCTATTCTGTTTTATTGTGCTTTGTTAGTGGAAACATACTAATGGGTTTTAGTCTCTGACTCTTATTTATACAATTACAGGAGAATGTTTTACATCTTGGGCATCCCTGGAAACACATGTTTTTGTTCTCATGGAACTTTTTTGGTTTTGAATGCAAATAATGGATTGAAACTTCATTGTTGCCTCTCTGTTGGGAGCCCTTTGGCATGTGTAGGAAGCAGCTATTAATTTAGCCTTTCTGTGCTGATCAAACATGTATTTTCATGCTTTATAAGGTTGCTTTGGACTTGTTCTTTGTGTAATATTGTCTACTGCAATTTTACTTGCAGTAATTTTATGCGTTTGTTACACAGCAAATAAGATCTGCTGCAGAACAGGCACATGTGAACGTGCCACCTCTTTGAGAAGAGGCTGTGCAAAAGGTGCTGACAAGTCACTAAACTTGCTGCTGCTGTCTGCACCATTAGTTGTTTTGCTGCAAAGTGCTTGTAGTGTAGCAGTTTCTTAAGGTCAGCATCTCTTTGTACTACTCAGCTGTCTCAATTACGTGAGCATTAGTTGCCCACAGAGTATTAGCTGCTTCCCCATCAAGTGAAAAAATAAGGTGTAGAGAAAATAAGTGATTCATCCAGTGTGGCTGAAAAAAAATAAAGGGGTCAAAATGTTCACCAAGACTATCTGTCCTCTTTCTGAAGAGGCTGTTGCAGCACATCTTTCTTTACCTCCCCACCCTCTGTGGGCTGGCTGAGATTGATGAAATGCCAGCAGTGACATTTGCTTCAGGTTAACTTCGTATCCCAGAGATTTCAGTCACACAAGATGGGAGTGATCAGTCAGGTTTTCTTCTGGCCTCCTTAGTCTCTCCATGGTAAGTTTGTAACATTTGGAGTGGATGGACAAGTGTATAGCCTGGCTTGCCTTGGTCCTGTGCCCACAATGCTCTCTCCCTGCTAGCAGAGCTGTCACATTGTTTTACCTCTTCCTTAGATTGCAGTTGCCCTCGGGTTTCAGTGGAGCAGAAGGTGCATTGGTTCTTGTTTTTCAAACTTTGTGTTTTTAAACAGCTGTGTAATATCCTTACTTGCATACTGGAACTTTAGTGGAGCATAAATGGAATTTCTTGAGAAGCTGGTGGAGCTGTTCTAAAGGACACAGAAAGGCTGGAGACAATTTTTTATATTCATCCATCCCTATTCTCCTATCAGGATTCATCACCAAGTCATTCCACAGGTTTCTTCCTTCCCCTCTGTTAAAAGCAAGCAATACTGGGCCTTCAAATTACAAAAATAATGAAGAATGCAGTAACTAAGGGGTCTGTCTTGTTCTGTAGCCAAGTTTCCCAGAACAGTCCTTTTAAGGAAAAAGACATAATATCGTGCTGGCCCTGACACTGCTGAAGTGTGGAGAGTGGCTGCAGGGTCATTGGGTTTGCTCTGTTTCTATCAAAAGTACCAAGTTTTCAAGCTTTGGCAGAATTGGTTACCGTGTGGTGTGGTTGATTCTGGCTCAGCCCAGAATGGGTTTTGTTTCAGAGTAAATATAGTCTGGAAAATAAATGGACTCAGATCTATTCAGTTGTGCTATATTTCTTTATTTGAGCCCTTAGAAAAAGGAAGAATGCACTGTGGTGGAGTTTTGCTTTTAGTAATAAAGTTCCTGCCTTAGAAAGGAAAAACTGTCTGGTGGTTCTGCTGTACTTCTCGAGTCTCCCTTTTTGAGTTTTTCACTCCTTTTTTTTTCCCTTGCATGATTGAATGATGATGAGTGAATACCAATCTGAGCTTCACAACCAAGAGCTACTGTGTGTATTCTTTCCTCTTGTGCTTAGACAAAGGTAGTTTAGTTTTTTTCATTAAATTATAAAACACAGGTCTTAACCTGGTTTGTGGATGGAAACAGCAGGCAATGCTGAAGTGTCTGAACTGCTGCATTTGGCCCAGCAAGGCACCTGACGTGAAATAAGGTTGTGATAGTGATTTATTTCATTTGAATTTGACTTCAAGAAGAATTTAAAGGATTCAGATTTTTGTAGCAATGTGGATTGTGGAGATATCTTTGTAAGCACAGATAAAGGCGCTTGTGTCAAGTTGCTTTTGAAATGTATATCTGTGCCATTAAGTATGGCATTATTAAATGAGGAAGCAATAGCCAGACAGTCTTGCTTCAGTTTCATTGTAGTTTCTTTCCCTTCGTGACTGAAAACCGAGATCCCTCTTCTGCTATTGAATTTCAGGCTTAGGTTATGGGGGATTTAAATCACGGTCTCATTGTTTCAGTCACTCTCATTTCAGGATTCCAAATGTTTTGCTGTGACTTATTGTGGAAATAAACCAGCACAGCAAACAGACCTGCAAACCCTTTCCAGGGTAAATGTTTTATGTGTATTCTGTAGTTGTGTAAATAGGGCCAGTAAGTGACATATCCAGTGTCACATGGGAAGTTTATTTTAGATTATGGTTTTCTGCTCCAGTGTATCATCCACAATACCATCATCTCTCCTAACAATGCCTTCTGGCCATGGTTTTCTCCTTTTGACACTTGTAGTTGCCTATAGAGGTTTATCAGTGTCTGTATCTTTCATACACACAGTTCTGTTCTCTTTGTGTGCCCTGCTCTGTCAGGAAAGGTGGTGTCTCCCATACCTGGATGCAGCTCTGTTTTCTGTCCAGTAGCTTTTTCCCCCCCTTTTCTGGGTTACAGCAATGCCAATCTTTAAATAAATAAAATCTTGAAATAAATTACAGAAATGCTGTGTAATCACTGGAACACCATGATAATAATGTGACTTTGTCTAACTGGAATACAATTATTTTGGAAAAGTTTGTTTCTTCCAGGCTAACTAGGTGGGATTTATTGTACATGCTTTTAAAATCATTAAATCAAAACATGTAAAGTGAGGTGACTCATCCAGAGTTATCACCTGTCTATCAGTGAGGGTCCTGAGCTCCTGTGCCTCAGACCATGCCACATTCTCCATATGGTGGTTGTTCTGAGCCCCATATGGGGTCTGCAAATGGGCTTTTTACCTCAGCACAGGAGTTGCTTTCTCAGCTGAGATTTATAAATTGACCAGAACCTCATAAGAGTGACCTTTACACACGGGATTACTGCTGATTGATTGGGTGATCTGCTATAACCCTGTCACTATCTGTGTTAAAGATCTTGGATAATGACTGAATGTTACACTCTTTCTACCTGCTGGTGTCTGCATATTGTAAAAGTGAGTGCAACACCAAACCATGCTGATCAGATGCCAAGAGCAAAAGTACATGTTCTTTGCCAGGAATATGAGTAACATTTTAGACACCTTGGCCTACATTCACTTGTTTAAACATTTGTAGCCCTTCCTGGCATCATTTCAGCAACTGAACCGTGATAATTTTAATAGTAGTCTTTATATCTAATGTATAAGAAGTTAAAACTCTAAAAGTAATATGATTTGGCAAAACAGTACAGAAATTATAAGATTTAAGTAACTTGAAAGTAAGAAACCTTTTTCTGATAATCTGCATTTTAAGATGACTGTTTATGAGGGGAACCTGTGGGGGAGGAAAAAAAAATCACTTAAATTGTTTAATTTAGGCCATACAGTGACTTTTTCCTTTGCTTATTCTTGCATCACAATTGGTAAGAAGGAAATCAGCCTAAATAGTGAAAAGGCTGATGTGGGGGACATGGTTGATGTGGGGTACATGGTATAACAAGGAGATGGTGTTTCAGCTGAGAAGGGACTGACCATTTCTCCAATGACAGAAGTTTTTGAACTTGACCAGCTTTTGAACCTAATCCAGTGTTACAGAATTACCTTCCTTTCAGCTGCATAATTTAGCAGTGGAACTGGAGAAGTCTTTTTTAAGACTCTCTTCTCCTTTGCAGAGGAGAGGCTGAGAAGACCCTGCTGGTTTCATCATTCAAGTCCTCTGTGCTGATAGCACAGGGCTTCTTGCTCATGGCTCAGACTGAGTGATAGAGAGAGCACCATCCTTGTACACACCAGTGATCCTGAAAGCCTGGAGAGCTTGTTTGCTCCTCATGTGACACATAACTAACATTGAGGCGTTGAACTCAAATCAGGACACACATTTCAGCCACTTACCTGAAGCAGGAGTGTTACTGGAGTAAGGAGAAGTTAAAAATGTTTTCCTTAGTTGGTAATGTGATGGATTTTTCATGCTGTGCCCTCAGATTTGGGCACAGATTCTGATGCCAAGAATCCAGAAATCTTCAAACACCTTGCTGGACATCAGTGTGGAGAGGTATTGAGATGAGGCTTCAAACAGATAAAATACAGCATTACACAGCAGTGAGGTATTTCTAGGCTGTCTAACAAGAGGAAAAGAAACTGGGATGTTGCTGAAACCAGAATGAAAATACAAAAAGTGCTTGCCCCCAGAATCTAGTAAAACATTTCAAAAGAACAAAGAAACCTCTCCATAAGCAGGTTAATGAGCTACTCAAATTGTGCCCACAAAAATTTAGAAGAAGGTGAACCAAAAGGCAGCAAATCTGGAAGGCTAATATTTATCTGGAAAAGCTACTGTTGACCAGAAATTGAGGTTACCAGGTGTTAATTTGCCAGCTATCTCACTTAATTTGGGAGAAATGAAAAGGAACCAGGTTGTGCTCACATTTTTTCCCCTTTTTTTCCCTCCTAATGCGAAATGATGGAAGTGGGATAAAAGTGTGTGGTGGGAGTGGGATAAAATGGCATTTGTATCATCCTATATCATGTGCCAGCTTGACAGCTTTACTGATTGGACATAAAAGAACTCAAGCCCCTCTTTGATTTCAGTATTTTATTAGAGAAGTTGCTGTCAAACCCAAAATATTGATGTAGGAAGTAGCCCAGCTTCCGTGGATTGTGACATGTAAATAGTAATTTGGGAGCTGTGCAGAGACAAGTGTTCAAAAGTGTTTTTAAAGCAAATGAATTTGGCTCATGAATAAAATATCACAGTCCCACATAATTGTTTTGTCACCAGACTAATTAATCCAGGGGTTGTTCTCGTTATGAGAGGGGACCACTCACCTTTGCTGTCCCCTGGGACTCTTCTCCAGGTAACAACTCCCTGCTGGAAAACGGTTTGTTTGACTTCGTTCCTGTTCTTATCATGCTGCAGTTAGAGATGCCTGACCTTTTCCAGCTCTGTTCCTGGATAAAGAGTAAAACTGTCTCGTTCAGTCCTACATATATACAAGTATTGCAAATAGGGTTGTGACTCAGCCTTTCCCCGGAGACTCCGCTGGAGCGAAGGCGGCGAAGGGGGGAACAACACAGAGCCACAGACCAACAGTGCTTACAATTTCCCATCCTTAAACCAGCGTCCTTGTAATCTAGCAGAGTTAAAAGATGAATCAACATACAAAAATGCAGAGCTGCTCGTGATTGCTGGAGGTACAGGGGAATGGCAGGAATAGTACAGGGACTGCAGTAATCTTTTGGAGACGTACCAGGCTCAGCATTTACAGACAGAGATCCAGTGCCAGAGACATCAAGCTTTCTAGAACACAAGAGATGCCAAAGGCTCTGTTTGGGTTAGAGAGTACTGAAGGGAAAGCCTCAGGGGGAATGGATCCTCGCCCAGTGAGCATTAACCCCTGTCCCCGCTGTAACCTTCATGCTGAGAGAGACTTCGCGTTTTCTGAAATGTTTAAATATCACACAAGCTTTTAGGGGTTTGACCTTTGCTCACAGTAGACAGTGGATTTTGCTGATGTTCTTGGACAAGGAGTAGTACTTATCTCCTTGTTTAGTGTTAGAGGGAACAGACATGTTTAGTGGAAGACATAAAAGACAGGAGACAAGTCTGAACGTGTGATAATGTCAGACCTTTCTGTAACTGATGTGAGGCTGGGCTTAGTCAACTGCTAATCAGCTGCAAGTTGGGAGAGAGTTACTGGAGGCTGGAAGATTCTTCTAGGAATCAATATGCTAAATATATCAAGGAAGATACATTACAGACAGGAGCACTTCCCGTTGATTGCTTGTGTTGATGAGGCTTGGCATGAGGTGGCCCTTTCCAACTCGGTCCTCTGTTGTAGTTCAGTCGGAGGTGATGCTGCACCAGTCCCTGGGAGGTGGATACACAAACGGGACTGAAATGGCTAAACTTGTTTCATGTCAGCCACCAAGCAACCATCAGCTTGGAATCCTAAATAAAGCCAGTCTGGAACAAAGCATTTTTGTGTAGAATGCCAAAAAAAAAAAAGAATTCTCTCCTTTTTAATGAGCCTGTCTCCTGAACTTCATCCAGCTCCACCCTCAAAAAAAAAAAAAAAGAGACAGAGGACCTTAATGCCTTCTGAGGACGTACATATGTCAGTTCAAGACTATTTAATAAAGTCTTTTGAAGTCTGCATTCTTAACCTACCTCATGGCACTGTGTCAGAAAGCAACACACTGGAGTCTGAATACTAGGCAAATACTCCAGAATAATTTAATCCTTAGGAGACATGCCTGGGAGGTAGACCTCCATGGAAGTACTAAATTTGAAGTGTTGTACAGCGTGAGAGACACCAAATACCTTGACATCTTTTCCCTTCTGTGTGCACAGCTTCCTGTTCCTCAGCTCCTGTGGCTGCCTTTGAGCCAGAACACTTCTGTGATACAAACACTTTCCTGCTAGAAAACCTTTGGTAGGCAGCAAAGAAAAACTTTCCCGTGACAAATCCTAGCAAGCAGAGCAAGTTTAACTGGCCAGGTGCTTCTTTTCCTGCATCATTTGTCTGGAAATACCTGATCAGTGTAAGCAGAGCCAAGGATTGAGGAGGTAGATGTCTGATTCCAGCATTTCCAGGGTATAGCCCTGGAAGTGCTTTGCAAGAGCAAATACTAATTTCAGCTGTAAAATTCAGTTGGAAGGGAATTTGGTGATCAAGGTAAACTGTTCTGTTTTCTGCCTTTTTTTTTTTTTTTGTGAAGAGTCATCATGTGGCTCTAAGCTCTAAAGGGAATGGCACTGAGCACAGTCACACACGTTTTCCATCGATTGGTTGGTAGGAAAAAAAATTGATTCTGTGTCGGTATGTGCCTCCCTAAAAAGCGAGTGTGTTATCCAGTGGCTGTACATGGTTCTGTGTATAGCACCCTGATGATTTCTCTCGCAATTTACCTATTCATCAAGTGTAAATAGCTGGCTGTTCGCTGTGGGAATCAGTGAGTAAACTCTCTGTGGAATAAACCCCAGGCAGTTTGCAAACAGCCTGAGCTTCCAGCAACTGGCTGAACTGTAGAATCACAAGCGTGAAATGCACTGCAAAAACATTTTTGCCTGTGAAATGTGTGTTGTCCTGGTGGGAAGGAGGGTTTGGAGAAGTTGCTGCTCGGCAGTTCAGGGTGCGTGGGTGTCCAGTCCCCACACAGTGCCAGAGATGCCTGCAAACCCTCCCTGCTGTGGAAGAGGTTTTGCTCTTTAGGTACTTGAAAACTCTTAGGTGCTTTATGCTGTAACACCAAATGTTGCACATAACCTGCCACGTGCCTGCATATCAATATACAGCAAACTAAATCTTGTGCTTTAAATGTATACACTGTGTGCACCAAAGCACTAAGAGCTGTCACCCAGTTTAGGAGGATGGAGGAAAAGTGCAGAAGGCAACTTGGAGGCTTGAATTTCAACACTGCTCTGTTGGTTTATGTTGTCTTTCTGCAGGTGTCTGAAAGCAACACCTGAAGTTAGAGATACACCCAGGTTAAAGCCGTGCTCTGTGGTAGTGTGACTGTGGATATGTTTCCACTAAAACCATTTGAATGTTTAGAGGTTACAAGAGCTGGTGTCGCTTAAGGAAAAAAATTAGTTTGTGGGTAAAGAGTTGGAGACAGGAGGATGAAGCTTATTCTTGGCTCTGTGGTGCATTTCCAGTGTGTCTGTGAAACTCACAAAATCCTTTTGTTGTAGTTTCCTATTCTTAGTGCAGGACTAGGAGCATTTTTAGAGGCATGACATCTTTTCAATTAATGGAGCGTTAATACCTTACATCCAAGATACCTGGTGGAAATTCTGGTGCTGGTCTCTGAAAACAGTTGCCAAAGCCAGCATAACCTTTCTGTGTAGCTTACTTAATTTTGGCTGGATTTAGAAGTATATTCAAAACAAAACCTAGGAGGAGTCTTTGAATATGCACTTGTTCCTCCCACCATCGCATTGACCTTGACAGCAAATGGCAGTGCCTCTTGAGGTGGGTTTGAGGTGCTAGTTTAGTCTCATCTCCTTTTTAGTCTGTTTATAAAGAACATTTAAAGGCCTAAAAATACGTGTAAATGGGTTTATTTACAATTCAACTATGTTGCCCTTTCTGTCCTGAATCAGTTTCCTTGGTGCTTTAAAGGACTTTATTGTACAGCACAGTTGTCACTGAGGATGGAAAATGTCACTCAGGATGGAAACTGATGGCAATAAAATTACTGTGTTCATGCAGATTCACTTGAGTGCCAACTCCCATTTCTGACCTGTCACATAATCCGGGACCAGCCCTAACCTGTGTAGGTGGGTGACCACCAACACAACTCATTACAGCTGTCAGGTTGTGTTTTCTTCCTGAGGATGTTGTCAGAGGGAGGTGTTTCCTGCAGAAGAGAAGCAGGAGAGAATTCCTACTCCTCTTTTTGCTTCACCCTTTCTTTTCATCTTCCTCATTACTCCCTGCTTTCCTTGCTGTCTGCCTGTCATGTCATGTGCTGTTGGGAATAAGAACAAAATGGTTTTAATTCAGAGTGGGGAGAGGGGAGGGATGCTTTGTCTAAACTAAATACTTATGGAAGTAGCAATCTAAATTCTGGGATTAGGCAGGCCT
The DNA here is from genome assembly GCA_013396695.1 of Sakesphorus luctuosus. NCBI lineage: Eukaryota > Metazoa > Chordata > Aves > Passeriformes > Thamnophilidae > Sakesphorus > Sakesphorus luctuosus. The sequence goes on from VWZD01012586.1 coordinate 28,536, forward strand.
ACACTTCAGCTTTATGCTTTGTTCCTGTATCCTTCTCATGTGTTTCCCATGAAATACTCACAGGCATAGGAAGCCAGGCTGCCCATCTGGCACGTAAGGTTGAACTTGCTGTAGCCATACCTGGTGAATGGAAGGGTTGCATTTCTTCAGGACTGTAAAGCATTTAAAGGTCGTTGAACTGAACACCATGCAAGTTTAGCTGTGTTGCCAAGATGAATGAACTTGTGCTGCAGGAACAATGAATCCACTTAGGACCTCTGAAACTGAGATTTTTGTTAAAAATCACAGAAATACTAGTATAGGGAGGGGCAAAACATAGAGGTTCACAAGGAAGGTGTGGAGATTTCCCCCAATTTAATTCATTTTGTTTTGTGTCTCTGCTTACAGATTCTCACAAACATAAAGATAAACACAAAGACCGAGAACACCGGCACAAAGAGCACAAGAAGGACAAGGAAAAAGACCGGGAGAAGTCCAAGCACAGTAATAGGTGAGGAAAAAGTCAGTGAAGTCCTTGTTGACTAAAACATCACTGCATGTGCAATTCTACAAGAATAATTCTGATAATAAATGAGTATGGAAATTGCTACATTTTGAGTGTGGTTTATATGAGTGTAGGTGCTTTAAGCCTGATTTTTGTCATTGCCTGCATTTTCACATGAGAGACCGAACCAGTGTATCTTGTAAACATGAGCTGATACTAAGGTATAAAAGATTATTGTAGGTTAGTGTTGCTAAAGGTATTGAAAACTAGTTAAACCCCACGTTCCTGCAGAGTGATTGGTTTTGTTCATAATCTTTTGCTTGTGGTTTCAGTTGTTTGTCAGAAATGTGCGGGTTTTACGTGTTGGTATAAACCCCACTGCTTTAGCACAGTGAACCCCATGTGGCTACTAAGTCTGCTCATAATTAGAAGTGTGTGGAAAGATGATCCCCCAGAATGATGGTGATGTCCTTGGTCTGCCACCACAGTGGCTGATCATCAGCTCTGTGAGGTAGTGCATGAACTTGTGCTGGGTTAGAGGATGGATTTTTAAAGGATTGTGTGCTGTGTTGTCCGATGTGGTTTATACACTGTGTGGGGCAGGTGTTTGATGCCAATCCCTTGCCACGTCACCCACACAGAACAAGAGCACTTAATTACTCCATGATGTCCCAAAGCTGTTGAGTTGGTGAATTCCATGGTCCAGTTGCTGCCCCAGCCCAGGCTGTGAGTGCAGGAACCAGGGTGTGCAGGTCTGTGTGGGGATTTGCTGTGGAAGAGCATAAGGCAAGTCCGTCACACGCAGGATGTTACTCAGAGAAGCTTTCCTTGTTATGACTTCTGACACACAAGAGCCACAGAGCCTAAATTGCCACATTGCCACCAAAAGTTGCAAAAATAGTCCCCAGGGGGTAAGTTTCTGGTGTGAGTCTTGGTGAATGACAGATGATGCCTGTGCTGTGGACAAGTAAGTGTATTAACCAATTGCTGTGTAATGGTGATAACAATCAAAAAAGGAACAAAAAAAGCTTGTGTTAACAATGGTTTCTATTAAAGAGAAGCTTGGAAAGGAGGAGAGAGTCTGTGCTGAGCAGTGGGTTTGTTTTATTGGGGTCATACTTGATTTGAAGTTTCTGTGACCTTTTCAGAAGTTACACAAGCCTACTGTTCCATAGAGTGTCTAGTTGGGGGTTTTTTTGAAAATAAATGATTGATTGGGAGAAGAAAACCTAGGTCAAATAACTTGCATTTACTGGCTTACACAAGAAGGATTGAATGCTTTGGACACATTCTTTGATCACACTTCTATATTACCTTGATTTCTGGTTTTCATTTTCCTGATTATCAGGCACGCACCCCAAAACTAATTGCCTTGTGCCTTTCCAAATGTTCATTGCTACACTTGAAAAACCATTCTCCTGCAGTCTTAGCAGAGTACATTCTTTTCTAAGGAGTAGTGTAAGCACTATGTTTAAATTTCCTGTTTCATTAATGATTTGAGTTCATTTGTGTAGGAGCTGGAAACGGTCAGTGTGTTTCTAACTGGAAGAACTAATTATGGTTTGTAACATGAAGCTGGTTTTGTAAATAAGAAATACCAACATAGTGGAAAGAAGATAAAATGGCTGTGATGTTTTGTGAGGTGTAGCTTGGGAGGTGATACATAATCATGCTTTATCTGGAAGTTCTTCCTCCCTGCAGTGTTATCTTGCAATCCCTGTGAGAAAGGCATCGTGTTTTCTGCGTGCTGTGCCTGATGCTCCCAGTTGTTTTCAAGTCTCTATTAAAGTGTTCATTTGTCCTGTGAGCACAGTATATGCTGCATCTTTGGGTTCCAAAACAGGGTATCCCTTAGAGGTGGCATGAGTGAGTGCATTCCTGTGCAGGGGTTTTGTTCAAGGTGTGTTTTTGGGGAGAGATCACATCTTGTTCTTTGCCCCTCAGACCCCCACACACGGTGGGACTTCATTCCCTTGGCTGTGTGCACACCTTGCCAAGGTTTTCTGTCCTGTGTTTTCTGCCTTTCAAAACTGCTACCTTAAAAAGAAATTTATTACAGTGCTGAATCAAAAGATTTGGTCTTGATGGTGGTTCTCAGGGAAGATAACACAGGTGGACATACAGGTGGTCCTCTGTTTGGTTCACTGCCCCATTCATACATGGTCATGCAAAGGGTTACACAGCTGCTTGCTGTGTAAAACCAGCTGACTTTTAACACAAATGTTATAGAAATAATTGAAATTTAAACATTTCTTCACTAAATCTTTTGATTCATCCTGTAAATCCATAAATGTAAGTTATTTCTGAGGATCAGATTTTAAGTGACCATTGTTTGAAGGGAAAAACCCTGCTTGTTTGTCCTGAAGTTTGTCCTTTGACAGTGAAAAACAAGTGGGAAAATGGCCATTAATCTGTTAGAAACTAAAGAAAAAATTCTCAAGGTAACAAGAATGTGGTTTTTTCCAATGGTTTTTACCTGTTTGGGAAATTTTGAAAGCACTTGATAAAAGGCTGTGAATTAATCCTTTAGAAAAGTTTATCTCCAGTTTTTAGAATTGCATGTAAATCTTCAGAAAATCCATTCTGTATTTCAGAAAAGCTGTTGTGTTATTGTTGTGCTGTATCTTTGGTACTTTTCAAGGAGATTGAATAGTGCTTTAGCAGAAATCCAAGCCATTGTTTTCTGGAAGATTTGAATTTGTACCTCTGTGACATTTTATACATGGTGTATGAAGAGTCCTTGATTGCATTCTGAGAAACACAGTGCAGACTGCACAGTGAAGAGCAGTGTGTGGTTGTGTTTGAAGCAGATCATTTTTATATCTGTCTGTAATACTTTGACAGTTTCATTTCCTGTCCTGTACTTAAAAAAGGCTTTTAAAATAAAACCTGCATCAAGAAGGCAGAACAACTCCAATGCAGGAGAATAAACGTTTCCTGTATCCAGACTTTGAAGGATCTAAACTGCCAAGATAAGTCTCCAGAATACCTAAAATAGACAATTTTGATTTCATATGACAGAAGTGTGTGGAATGGTATGTAGAACTTCTTAATTTTGGTTCTTGCTTTCCTCCTCTCCCACTCACAAGATGACACTTCTGTGTCTTAACCACTCATTTACAGCAGTAGTAAACTGGGAGAGAACATTTGTGTGCCTCAGATCTTCCCTGTCACCCCTCAAGGAAAGAAAATGAAAAGACCACTTAAGAAAAATCCATATCAAGAATAAACCCACTTTGCTTGATCAAGATTGCTTGATAGCGAAGTGGGGTTTTTTGCTCCTTTTCTCAGCCCTGTACCTCCCAATCTCCAAACAAAAATCTAACACACGTCCATTAAATATAAATGTGAGTGGTTAAAAAAATAAAATGAGACAAATCCCATGTGGCAATAGGTTTCTGATCGGTGAGAGCTGAGTGTTTCAGACAAGTAGACCATGTAGGGTAATGGAATAATGGGTCCTTTGAAGCCAAGACTTGTTAGGGTCGGGTTAGAAGTGTTGGCAGGAACAGGTGTCTGTCTGCCAGGTGTCCTGCGCCCTGAGCACGGAGTGTGGGCTGCCAGGAGCCTGAGGAGAGCAGAGATGGCTGTGACAGGGAATGGGAGCGAGGAGGCTGCTCCTGCAGCACTGGTCCGTGCTGTCAGCAGGACAAGCATCAGAGCTGCAGGAAGAAAATCTTCTGTCAGATTGCATATTTCCTCCATTTACTAAATCTCTTGTGATCACAGCTTGAGATGAACCGAGGCGTGGAGCACATAAGGGATTCACAGACTCGATCGTCACTGGCGTCTTCTAAGATTTATGGTTTCGCCAGGAAAAACACAGATTCCAGCCATTTGCTAGTCATAGATGAAGACAAATTTCAGTTCAGACTTCTTGCACACCTTCTCTGGTTTATTATGTTGGCCTGAACTTCTTGGAATGATATGCTGGGGGCAGAAAGCAGCAGGGATACCTGACAGAGGAAAAAAGGCGATTTTATAAAAAGACTTCAGCACCTGCTGTTTTGTAGTGTGGGTGGGTTTGTTTTTATACCCCATCTGAGTGCACAGTTCATCTTGATCAGCTTTCTAATGTGACACTGCTTTCCACTAGTAAAATTTTTGTTTATTAGTGTACTTGATTATCACACATCACAGAAAGTGTGTACTAAGCATGATCCTTGTCTCAATGTACAGAGATTGTTCTACCTTCTAAAATTTTTATCTGTTGATTAGTCCAGCTTTTTATCTGATTCCTCTTTCTGAAGGCTTGATCTGTGAAAACTGATGAATAGACCCCTTTCCACAACAAGAAAAATGGTTTCAGGTTGTTTTACTGTATTGCTGGAATCCCAGCAGAACCACTGGGGTTCACATCTTGGTTCCCTCTAGTAACATAAAATCCTGCAAGCCAGCTGAAAACCTGCCCTTTCCTGGGATGCTTCTGCTTTGGAAATGTTCCCTGCACAGGCAGCCCTTCCTTGGTGTGCGTTGGCCTGGATGTGATCCCAGGTTTCCATTAATACTGTGTTACGTCAAACGAGACACGGGCTGCGTAACCTGCGCTCTGTTCCCACTGTGTTTTTGGGTTGCACTAAAATCACAGCTCCCTGTTACTTTACGCCTCAGTTGTGCTGCACCAGCCCCTGAGCAGACACAGCTCCGCTCACAGCCGGCTCTGGCGCTCGCCAGGAACAGATTCCCAGTCACCAGCTAATTACAGCTGAGAGAGGAAATAAGAGACACTTCAGATAAAACATCCTTCCCAGCTTGTGGTTTTGAAGCTGGGATGGAAAGGGCCTGGGAAGGGATTATTAACGTGCATAAATGGCACCTGAAGAATGCAGTGTTGAATTACTGCGAAGCTGTTGCAGCTTGGAGGAGGAAGCCGTGACTGCACATCTGCCATTCTTTGGAAACACTTTCCACTTGTGACTTTCCCATGTGATCCTGGCCTGAGCAGCTGCTGCCAGGTGCCTGGCCTCCCTTCCTCTCCCTCTCCTCCCTCCTGCAGGCATCCTCATTGGAAAATTGATCTGTGCTTACAAGGGAGATGGCTGCTTCTGATGTGTTACTGCCTGTGCTTCAGCCTGAGCTCTCCACAGCCTTTGGATGTCCCTGTTCACACTAAATCTCCAAGTGGATGGCAAAAGGATGGATGGAGTGCTTCAGGAGATGGGTTTCTGCTCACCTGGCCTTTGTCTGAACTGAGCCATTACTGCACCACATCTGCAGATGATGTAATCCCTGCTTCTGCCTGTGTTAATATGATCTCCTGCTATACTTTGTTACCTTGAAAAAATCCAAACAGTGCAGGTTTGTCAGCATTATTCACCTTTGAGAGGTATAAACTCCTGAGTGCTGTTGCAGTGGTTCAGCTGCAGTGGTGTGGGTGACAAGGAAGATCTTACTTTGTTAGCAGGGCTTGGAATGAGCAATTGTTACGATCCATTTGTCCTCTTTTTGGGCTAACTTCCCCTGAAGCTTCCCTCTGTCTTATGGGGGTTTTGCTGTCCTACTTGCGTGACTCCAAGCTGGTTTGTAGGCAGAGAGGTATTTGCAAGAAAGGTAACAAAGGATCCACAGTGCCCTGAAAAATGAATTCAAGATAAAATTAGCAGTGTGCATGCAGTCTTGAGACCATTTTCCTTGGTTTTTTCAAAGAAAAGTGATTTTTTTCCACCAGTTTTGAATTGACCAGGAAGACAGATTTGTGATCTTTAAATTGTTTCTGGTCCCTCATAATAATAGCTTTGGGATTGTCTGGAAATAGCTTTCTGATAGAAGGCTAAAACTCCTTCTTCAGGGTAAGGATGGCATCCTGTTGCCTTCTCTTTTCCTTTGAGATTAGTGTGGTGGTTAAATTGTGTTCCTGGAGGCTCACATATGTGTCTGAGCCAATGAAAGACCAAAGTGGCTCAGCTTGACTGAAGTCAATATCTGAGCAACTTGCTGTGGGAGAAAAAGGAAGTTAACTCTTCTCAGGATTGTTGCTCAAGGCCTTTATCAGCTTATTTTCAAGTGAGCTTTTCTGGGAGATGCAGATTTCCATCCCTCCAAGGGAAGAGGAGCACAAGCCTTTCTTGATGCACAATGTCAAAGTTTGGGACCGAGTTGTTAAGTCAGAGCTGTGGTCCAGTGTCTCAAAACATGTAGGGCTGACAAGCTGGGCCGCTTAGAAATAAGGGAGAGAAATCTGCTCTTTTTTAACACCGGAGCTAGTAGTACTCAAACTCAGATTTCTATCTAGGGAATTTCTTCCAGTCATTAGGAGCAGCAGCAGTGGGACCTCAGGGCCGAGCCACCAGTGCTGATCTGTGGAAAATGAAGCTGCAGAGTGAAACTGGAGACAGAGTTTCCTTGGGTTATCTGAGCCCACATTGCATGGGTGAGAAATTTACTGCTCACTGCAGAGCAAAGGGGAAGGACAGTCTTGTGATTAAAAAATAAAGCTAAAATAAAACCAACAACTGAGTCAGGAATCCAAACTTCTTAATTGTGGCTCTGGTGCTGAAAAATCTGAGCTTTAGATTAGATTACACGACAGCTTTTCAATAGTCACCACATACCAGTCTTTTTCAAGAGAGATGTTAGTTGAGCATGTGTTTAAGCAGCCCTAAGTTTTGGAAGGTTTTAGCACATTTTTTTTTATTCCAGCTGTAGTCTGTAAGCATTCAGCACACAAAAAAATTGTCTCTGCTTCTGTAGGCCAATGTAATTTTCTTTCTGTTTCAGTCTTAGCTTTGCAGATGTAGATGGTCATCTGTTAATTTGCTTTTAGTCATGCTTTGTGTACATCCCAAGGCTCACATACTGAAAAGTAGAGCTTTTGGCTGCTAGTGTAGAGTGCTTTGGAAGACTTAAACTCTAGTGATTGCAGTGTGTACTGTGCTTTGAAGATGCAAATTAGTGTCTGAGTAAAACATGTTATTTCAGGTAGGATTTAAATATCAAATAAGAACGTGAAAGAGTCAGAAAATAAACACAAGCAAACTTGCAAAGAACGAAATGGGTCTGAGCCTTGTGTGTGTGTTTGTTACTATTTTTCATGGATGTTAGAACCATAGAACAGTTTGGGTTGGAGGGGGCTTAAAGTTCATCTTGTTTTCCCCCTGCCATAAGCAGGGACACCTTCCACTAGACCAGGTTGCTCAAAACCCTGTCCAGGGATGGGGCATCCACAGTTTGGATTGATATATAAAGGTTGATTATTGACATTGAATATTATTATTACAAATATTGATTTATGTATATGAAGGTTGAGATACCTCTTGAGTTGTCAAACATAAATCTTTGGTAAATGAGGTAATTGGCATACAGATACCAGTACAAAGATACTAAGTCAGCATTTCCAGACCTTCATGAGTTTAAAAATTACTAGTAGTATGTGGCATCTGTGCTTTCAGTCAATGAATCTGGTTTCAGCGAAGAAAAATTAAATAGGTGTCCTGATCTTGAAATGCTGATGAATAAACAGTGTACAGAAACCTGGATGACAGATCTGAGCAGGAGCAGCAGGCATGTCGTGGATTTCCAAGATCAGTGTCAGGATGTTCTGTGTATGTACCCACATGTCCTGAGCACACTGTGCATAACACGATCTGCTGGGCAAGAATAGTCTGCAGTTGTTGAGTCTTTGCTCACAGGCAACATGTGGTGCTGTGTGTCTTATCTACAAGAATTTCTGGAGTGTCAGTTGCCTTTTGATGTTTAGATGTTCTCTCACAATTTTGTATGACGAGATTGCTGCACAGTTAAAATGAAACTGGTTTCTCTTCCTACTGATCTCCTAATGTGATACAGTATGTGAATAAACTGGTTTCCTTCAGAGACGGATTTTCATGCTTTAACTGCTTGGGCTTGGAAGGCTGGTGTGTATTTATTGGAGTAGGCTTATTCAATTTATTCAGTGTATATTTTTTGGAAAGTTATTATTTAAGCTCTTCTCATCTTGAATTATTTAAACCTTTGGCAGGTTCAGGCCCATTCATCCACATTGAACTTCACTCTGCAGTTGCACAGCTGGGTCGATGTGTTTGTGACTGTGATTCCCTTGCTCTTAATCACACTCAGGCTTTACAGGAACTGGTTAATGTGATGCTTCCTTCCATGTTCCATTGAACATCCAGCCCTTGGCAGTCTGTTTTTTATTGAGAGAAAGGAGTCTCAGAGAATATGTAATTTTTAAAAATCATGCTCCTACCCAGCATTCCAGGCTTGCTGTTTTTCAGGGCTGTATTCACCCAGGTTGGTTTGGCTTGCACTTGTGTTGAAATAACTGAAACAAGGACACTGCCTTTTTCTATAAAGCTTTGTATTGCTTTTGTGTGGTCCCGAGGAGAAGCAGAGAACAGTAGTGATGGAAGTCAAGTGCTGATGAGAGAGACTGAACAGCCAGTGAGAGGAAGGCAGCTTGTTTCATGCCCATCCATGCAGATTTCCACCATGCCTTTGGCTTGCTAAAGCCCAGGGTGACCTCAGGGAGTCCACACAACCTTGTAAGTGTGTATTGAAGGCCTGTAGAATTGCCAGGTTTCCTGCTTGGCATCCACACCACTGCTGCTCATCCTTGTGGCCAGTTCTTGATGTTTCTATCCTGAGTTTTCTGAGAGTGTTTCCTCACTTTCTGGCTCCAAGGGTCGAGTCATTCTGTGAGAAACCTCATTTTCATTTGAAAACAGCCATGTGTCTTTCTGGTTGACAAGAAAAGCTTAGAAATGTGGTAAAAATTTACCCAAATGTCTCAAAAATCAGAAGGGAGTAGAAACAGAATATTAATGCACATTGATTTTCTTCTTCTTGGGGGCATTTTCTCCTCTATTCTGACTAAAAGTTGTAGATATTTAAATTCTGAATACTGTTGTCACTAACACTAGAGTAGTAGCAGAGCAGTTGTGACTTGGAAACACCTTTGATGGGTTCTTGCCGTGAGGACAGGGCTGGCTCAGCCAGGCAGGGCTGGACTGGCCATGGTGGCAAGCAAAGCTGATGAGAGAGCTCCGACTGAGGACTGCAGCATTATTCCTGCCTTTTCTGTTTGACTTTGCATAAACACAAGGACACCACATATCCTGTTTGCTCTGGTTTTCCCATCTGTTTGGGAATAATAGAGATCAGCGGTTTTCTCTTCAAGTTCCTACAATGACAAACTGTTGTCTGAGCAAAAGCTGACATGGGTACTGACAGGACTGGTGGCTCTATTCCAGTGACCTTTTACAGGGAATAGGAAAAAGAAGGAAAGCAGAAACAGTGAGAATTCAACCTAAAAGTGTTGAGCTTTAAGTGTAGCAGCTGTGGGTTTCCTCAGCAACCCAAGTTGATGGGGGTTTTCCTGAAATGGAGGCTTGGCAGCTGTGTTTCTGCAGTATATTCCCCTACTGTTCTTCTTCCTCCCAAGGAGAATTGATGAAGGGTGACAGGAAACTGGTGGATCTTCCTGTTAAGGTGATCCCTTACTCTCTAGGGTTTGTAATCATCAAAACCTGTGACTCTTTACACTAAAAATTGTCTGTATTAGTCAAATCTCCTTGTGTTCCCCTCTGCAAACATGCTCTCTTGTCTTGCAGTGAGCACAAAGATTCCTCGGAAAAGAAACACAAAGACAAGGAGAAAACCAAACACAAAGATGGCAGCTCAGAGAAACACAAAGACAAACACAAAGATAAAGACAAGGAGAAGAGAAAGGAAGAGAAGGTGGGTGTCTCCTGTGGGAGAGACAAGAGGATGGGTCTGGTTTAAGCTGCTGAGTGGTACAAACTCAGTGGGTTAGGTGTAGCTTATACTTCCTGGTTTTTATCAACCTGGAGAGAATTATCCCAAAACTAACCCAGACCCTGGTTTTGTGGAGTGCTAGATACGGACTTATCAGGGCTTTATCTGCAGGTACTGTGAATGGAAACAGTTCCACAGTGGAACTGTGTCCACTGGCTCCACGTTTTTTCCCCCGTCACTTTTCCACGTCATCAATCTTGGGTTCAGAGACAAGGGAGAAAAATCTGTCAGATCACATTCAGTCCATGCAAGAACAAAGTTATATACTTAACTCCAATCTGCTGAAGAAACTGGAGGGCCATAAAGTACTGGATTGACTAAAACTTGAAGAAAATGTTGCATTCTTGATCTGCCCTTGTAGGTCACAAAGGGCTACAGGGGATGAATACAATCACAGGGCCCCTTGGTTCTTTCTGCAAATTCAATACCCTGCCTGTGTTGTATGCTGGAAAAACATGAAGTGTTCTGGGCAGTGCTAATCAGCTCCTACTTTTTATGTTTTTCAGATGAAAGCTGCTGGTGATATGAAAATAAAGAAAGAAAAGGAAAATGGTTTCTCCAGGTAAGAAATCAGGTTCATGATCTGAAAAAAGCTGCAGTTTGACTTTTCTTAGTGCTCAGTGTTTGACTTCTCTCTCTTGGTCTTGGGAAAAAATGGAACACTTTTAATCCCATCAGAAAGTGTATTCTTCTCAATTATGGGACTTGGTAGATCTACTCACCCAATAACTGGAGATGGGAGGTGTGGGATACCTGGTGTCTGCCTGCACATGCTGGGGTTTATCTGAGTATTAAGGGGTTGAATTCTGCTGAGATCATCAGACTCAGCTATTATGGGGATATTGGTAAGAATTTCTGGTGAAATTTGGACTTAAACCCTGCAGGCAGTCTGCTGGAGACAGGGCCTGGTAAAGCCAGTCCAGATTGCCTCTCTGCTGCACATAACTGCCTTGTAAAGCCTTTGCAGAGGAGTGATGAGTAAGGGCAATGTATGTGTAAAATCAGAAGTACCTCAGGAAATGCACAGGTGTCCTACTCTAGTATTTAATTCCTGCTAGCAGCAGTCTCCTGGACTTCAGTGTTCTATCAGTCATTTTTAAGTTATCCTAGTAAAAATCTGAGGTAAGTAATAGATAGAAAAGTACTTTTTTCTTAATAGTTGACTAAGACCTTTGTGGCTTGTTTAAATTCTGCCATTGGTTATTTTGAAGGTGCTAAATCTAGTCCACTGACTTTTATTGGAGGTCAATGAGGTGGTGGATGGAGACATCCATATCTGCTAGTCAGGAAAAGCTTTCAGTTCTGTGTCCAGTTTTATGAATCAGTTAAAAAAATTCAACACAAACAAAATCCTTCCAGTCTTAGCATGTTCCCTGGATGCAGAGGGGCTGGGAGAAGACGCTTGTCTGGTCCAAGCCTATTAGTTATTCTTTGCATTTTGAATGTGCCCTTTTGACATGAGTTCCTCCATCTGTTTCATTTCCCTGCTCCTATTTAAAAATCCAAACGCAGGAGATGGGCTTGGTGCAGGGAAGAGGCGCCATCTCCAGGCCCTTTGGGGGATACTCTGGAACTAGCATGTGATGCTATTTAGGTGTTTCATGGTGTAGCAGACAGTTAATGGCTTTCTAGGCTCTGCTGTTCCAGCAGAATTGCATGATGTGCCAATGTCATCGGGGACATTTGAGGTTCCCTTATCAAGGTAACTGGATCCTCTTTAGGTCCAAGAGTAATTTTTAATGTGTTTGAGAAAAGCCAGGAGGAGCCATCACAATTATGCCTTCTTCAGGGCCAAGTGCTTGCTAAGAGTAAAGTATTTATTTCCTTTTTTTCCTGCTGAAATGGTTCTTTTACAAGTTCTCCAGAGAAAAATGTCCTCACTCAGATGGTTTTTATTTTCTTTCTTAAGACTTGGTATGGTGAGCAATGTTACAGTCTTGGAAACAATGCAAGTCAAGGTTCAGATAGGTCATGCAGCTCCTTTCCTTTCATAGAACTTTATTCCCCCTGTTACAAAATGTTGCGAAATATTTCAGTATTAAAATAGACTAGATAAAATTCCTGACAGCTTTGCACACAGTAGTTCCACAGTTCTGCCTGGAAGGGAGAATATGTTAAATGGGACAAATACCTCTTTTTCCATAGATGTTTTGCAACTGTCTACGTGCTGCAGACTGGTAGTTAATTATAGGCAGTGCAACAGAAATGGTTTCTGAGAGCAGCGTGTATTTGCCTCCCCTGAGCTGCATCTTCCAGCACTGCAGTGGCTTTAGAGCTGTGAAGGAGCAAACTGCCTTGTTCTGCTTCATGGACACATTGCCAGCTAACATGAAATTCCAGAATGTCTCTGGCTGGCTGAGGCCTACGAAGCTGAAAGCTGCTTTTTTTCTCTCCCACTCCATCCAATTGCAAAATCCTCATGTTGACGTGGAAGCTGAGTCAATTTGATATAGAAATTGCTGATGGAACATGAATAAGGAAGCCCAAGATGGCACTAAGTGCTTCAAAATGTAATTTTGGACTCTTTGAGACATCTTTTTCTTTATGAAGATCAGTGAAATCCTTCTGTGAAATTTAGAAATAATGAGTTTGTTTAAAGGAATAGCCTCTCTTGCACTCATACTCTATTTTTTTTCTTATTTTACTAATGTCTTGGGACATTGTGGCTGAAAACGTTGAGCCTAAGTTTGTGGTCTGTTGAAAGGGACAGGATTGTTTGCTTCCTGCAGTTTGGACAGTAAAAAGAGACTGGTCCATTTAACTTTGCCAAATCTTTGTTTCCTTTTCTGGTTTTCACATGCCTCAGTGTTTAGTTGGCAAAACATTCCAGGGAATAGCTTTCAAATCTTTGTTTAGTTGGGAATATTTTTCTCTCTCTTAGAAGTCTCAGTAAAGATGCCGAGTTGAAACTAAGTAACGTCCTGTATTTGACTGCACACAAGCATTTCAGTTTGAAGTATATTTAAAAGTGCTGGAAGCTGCAGTTGTTTTTACTCACCTCAAAGAAACAATGTGACCTCTGAGCTCTGGAAATTGATCTTGATGTTGCTTGAGAAATGGCAAATATATAGACATTGAACGACTCGCTTTACACTGTCTGAATGCTCAGAGAATGACACACCTCAGGTCCTTGAGGTCTTAAGATGGCAGCACATACCATGGAAGACATGCCTGTTTTGCAGATGATTATTTCTTAAAACTGTGTTGTTGCTGGTTTCCAAGAAACATCCTCTTTGAAGTTTGAACCATGTTTTTTTTGCTTCTTTTTGTAGTCCACCACGCATTAAAGATGAACCAGATGATGATGGGTTTTATGTGTCTCCAAAAGAGGACTCCAAACCCCTGAAGAGACCTCGAGAAGATGATGAGTAAGTGTCATGGGTGCTGGTTACTTGGATGTTTGCCTTTAGTTTTTAATAAGAGAACATCGAGGGAGCAGGTGGGATTTCAGGTCACAAACTTGTTCAGAGAGGTGACTGGAGGTCTGAGACCAGACTCCTTAGGCTGTTAAAAGTTCTCTGAGTGGGGCAAGGATAGTATTTGTGGTGTCCAAGGCAAAATGCTTTTGCAGATGCTGCTATGAAATGTTGCAGAACTAGTAAATAAAAAAGAAAAAACCCAGAAGGCAGATAAAGATACCGATGAAGATTGTAAAACAGAAACGTGAGCAAATGAGGTATTAATGTGGGTAAGTGGCTTCAGTGGTTTCTGCTGGGCGAGGAAATGACTGCACAAGAGGCAGAAAATGCACTGTCAGCCTATTTGGAGGCAGGGGGAGGTTTGCCTGCACTGCTTGGCATGGTTTGCCTGGAGTCTGCATATGTCGTGGGTTATGCTGAGTTTTGTTGTCTCTGACTCAAAAGAAAAGCACACATGATGTTTGCCTGGTGCAGGAACCTCCCCAGTAACAGACAAGCCCAATTAGGTCTTGCTGTGATCTATCACTGTCCATCCAGCTCCTTAGGTAGTTTGACCTTATTAGCAGTCAGGAGTTAAAAGGGTGGGAAGGTTTTGACCATGGTGGCATTCTGTCCCTGTGCAGTATGTCTCAGTCTCCAAGAGAGATGGGTAGGACATCATCTCTTTTGTATAATCATTTGCTGCCTTCTGTTAGGTTTGTGTGTCCTCCCATCCCTTATCTGCAATGGAAAGATGAAGAATTGGGGTGGCTCCATGCACGAAGGAGTGTTTTGACTGTATAGAGCTCGAGGACAGTGACAATCAGGGCAAGTGCCTATGGGTGAGAATTAGGGGGAAAGCTGGTAAGGCAGATATCCTGGTGGGAGTCTGTTGTAGACCACTCAACCAGGATGAAGAAATGGATGAACTCTATAAGCAGCTGGCTGATGTTTCATGGTCACCAGCTCTTCTGGGAGACTTTGGGCTGCTGGATATCTGCTGGAAACTCAACACAGCATAGAGGAGCCCCTCTCCACATTTATCATCAGTCCTGGGTGACTACAGGCCTGTCAGCCTGACCCTCAGTTCACAAAGGACATTGAGGTGCTGGAGCATGTCCAGAGAAGGGCAGCGAAGCTGGTGAAGGGTCTGGAGCACAAGTCCTATGAGGAGTGGCAGAGGGAGCTGGAGTTGTTAAGCTGGAGAAGAGAAGTCTCAATGGGGACCTTCTCACTCTCTACAAGTCTCTGACAGGAGGTTGTAGCCGAGGGGGATCGGGATCTGCTGCTGGGCAACAAGTGACTGGATGAGAGGACATGGTGTTAAGCTGTGTCAGGGCGAAGTGTAGGTTGGGCATCAGGAAATTCCTTCACAGAAAGGGGGATTAGTCACTGGAAGGGGCTGTCCAGGGAGGTAGTGGAGTCACTGTCCCTGGAGGTGTTTAAGGAAAGACGGGACATGGCACTCAGTGCCGTGGTCTGATTGACATGATGGTATTCAATCATTGGTTGGATTTGATGATCTCAGAAGTCTTTTCCTACCTAATTGGAAATTAGGTTGTGATTCTGTTATTATGTAATTTGCCAGTAGTCAATTTTGCTCTTGTTTGAACTTGTGGGGGATGCAACAAGTGAGCCTTGTGGGCAGATCCCAGACTGATGACTGGAAAAGGAGCTGGGATAGAACATGCCATTAAGGTTTTACCCATTTATCCCATCCCGTGCAATCACTGGGTGGCTGCTAATGCTTTTGAATTGATTCTTCATCTCAAGGTGTTTCCCTCAGCAGTCTGAAACTTATGGAGAGGAATTGACAGCAACAGCTTATGGATTTTAGGTTTTTTAGGCTGTTGTGCTGGATGGGGATTACTGAGTCTTCTTTAGAAATTAAACATGCCAGAAATACTGCAAACTTTTGCACACAAACTTTTTATGTGTATGACTTCTCTTTATTATTTTTACTGGAAAATGGATGGCTTTTATCAGCAAGTGTTTTTGTTCTTAGTGCTGACTACAAACCCAAGAAAATCAAAACAGAAGACATCAAGAAAGCAAAGAAAAGGAAACAAGAGGAAGAAGAGGTAATATGAAAGATGAGTTTATGATCAAGAAAAGCCAGGCTACTTGTGTAGAATTATACAGAGCAGGGGGAATCTGATTTTGTCTGGGACAGCTGCATGTGGTAGATCTCCACATAAGGTGCAGATGAACTTAACCTGAGCTGTCCTGTACAAAAAATCAGGGAAACTGTTTCCTACTCTTAAAACAATGGATGGAGAAGATGCCGCCAGGTGATGAATTTCCAGCGTATTCCAGGTGATCCACAGTCCTGGTAAGGAGCTGTCAGAGGGCAGAGGAACCTCACTACCATCGTGGTGTTTGCACAGATAAATGTGGCACAGTTCAGAGGCAGAGAAAATGAAACAGAGATTAGAAGGATACGTAAAGATTTTAGATGGAACCTAGGGTGCAAATTTCTTGGGAGAGGGACTTGAAAAAGACAGCTTAGCCATAATTTGAGACTAAAAAACTGCATTCCACACCTAGCAAAGACATCCCTGTGAGACCCATGTTGCAGGCAGCTCCTGGCACCTTCCCTTCAAAGGAGGTGTCTCTACTCTGAGCATACACCAGTATGATCCCAGAAGACACCTCGCAGTGGTGTTTGTGTTCTATAGCATTTGCCAGACCAGACACACCAGTGCAGGGGGAGGTTCTGTAGCTGAGCAGTTGTGTTACCATGGCCCAGACTTGCCCCTTTTCAGGTGAGACAGAATAACTGGCTGTGTGCACTTAGCATGTCCCAAGTGTAAAGTAAAAGAATTTGGCTTAAAACTGAAGAGGGACCATTAGCAGGACTGACTTAATGGGATAATCTAAGAACACTTTTATGCAGTGAAGCCACAGGAATTTAGTTCTTATGTAGCCCAAGAGACAGTCTTTTAGTTTTAAGAAATCTTTTCAGGGAGCAGGGGAGAGATAGTAGCTTGTACTAACAGATTCTTACTGATTTGCAGGACAGCAAAGCAAAGAAAGCTAAAAGCAAAGATAAGAAAATCCCTGAAGCAGACAAGAGAAAGAAGCCGAAAAAAGAAGAGGAGCAAAAGTGGAAATGGTAACTATATGTCAGTGCTGTAGGCTCCCCTTTGCACCTGCACTTCCCTGTACCTCCCATGCTGGCTGAGTAAGCACATCTGGCTTTCTCTTCTGTTGATTCATGAGGATTTGTTCTGAATAATTGACTTACTTTCTGTTAAGCTCTAAATAAATATCTCATTCACAATGTTCATCCTCTGAAGCAGAAGTGAAGTACCTTTTTGATATCCCTAAAAGAGGAAATAAGTTTTTTTGTGGGATTGTTCATGGGTTTTTTCCCTGTCTGTGTCATACAGAAGCTCCCTATAACGATCAGATACCAATATTCTTGTGCCCTTAACCTGCTCTACTGAGACTCTTCAGAGCAGTGTAAAACCTTATAGGCTTGGGGGTTTCAGCAGGAATGTATTAAAAGGTGCAGATGTATTAACTTATATTCTAGTAGAATTAACTGTATTATATAGAAGTCCAGCATGAGTGAGTGTCCACCTTTTCATTCTAGCTGAGTGTCAACTGTGCCTCTCAAAACTGTTCCTGCCTCTGGCACAAAAATGAAACTTGGTCAAGTGACCAGTTAAGCTCAGGCTGTTTGGCAAACGAATTCTGAAAATAAGTTTTGAATGGAAAACACTTCCTGTTTTGCCCAGGATCCTAAAGTAACATCACTGAAGTTGTGTTTCAACCCACTCTTAAATTTTTTTAGAACGTTTTTTAAATAAATCTGAACTTTGTGGTTCATTTGGAAAACAGACCTGTGCTGCATCAGTAGTGCTCTGTGTAAGAAACCTGCTGGATTTTTTTAAATTCCTTGTAGTAATTTAAGCTATTACTGCTTGATTTGAGCAGCTATTACTTGTGTGTTTTGAAGTTTCAGCCTCAGTACTTCATTCAGTCTAATGCACATGTAGTTCCCAAAAGCATGTGTGTTTTCTGCACTCCTGTATTGTATTTGTATGACCTTTCAGGGATGATGTTTCCATGAGCATTTTCTTTCCTCAGATCATCTGGCTATTTTTAATAGATCTATAGTGCTGGGAAACATCTTTGCAATCGTCTTCAATCCTCTCAGGTTCAGTCTTTTACCCCTTTATTGTCACTCTTATCAATTCATCTTAAAAAAAGAAAAACTCTTGTGGTATTTATAGTCTTTGCATATTTCTCTTTGATTGTCACAACTTCTTCAGAACATCAGCACTTGGATCTTTTTCATACTTGTATGCTCCCTTAGAAATTCAGGTTTCAAGTTCCTTCCCCAAAACTGCCCTGTTTGTTTTTTATCCTGAACAATCTACTTTTTTCTCAGTCCTTTTGACAGCATATTTTTAATGTGCTTTAACATTTAACAAACAATAGGAACATGAAGCAATAGGAAGCTACAGAAGGTCTCTGCAAGCCTTAGTGATCTGTTGTCTTTTTGGCTTTGTCTCAGCTGCCCTTACTGGTTCTGTCTAACTTAATATTTCTGTTACCACAGCTCTGCTTTATTGTATCTGTATCCTTGAGCAGCAAACCTTTGCTGGAAAGCTGTGCTGTTCTCCCCTCACCTACCCAGGAGCTGTGTTAAGCTCTGCAGTTTGTGCTTTCTGCTGAGGAAAACTGCCTTGGAAAGCATGTTTTGCAAAATTTGGCACTAGGTAGCTGCATCCTTCTGCTGATGCTCCTGCCATCCATCTGCAGCTCCGTATAGCGTGTCTTTGCTGGACAGGGTTTCATCTGCACTTCAGTTGTGTCTCTTAAGGGCCTTTTATCTTCCATCTGAGTCAATTTTCTGAACGTCTGATACCTTTTTTTGGCTGCTTCCTCGAGTGCTTGCTGCCTTGAGCATTTTCATCCTCTCTTCTGTGAATACTTGATGCAAGACATGCCCAAGGCCTTTCCCTCATTCATCACCATGTGGGAGCTCTTTCAGAGGTCATTTTCACGCCCTGTCAGCGTGTGAAGAATATGTGATCCAGAAGTGCACCTTATGAGCACTTCTCCCACCTTGAGTAACAGCAAGTTCATTTCCTTGAAATAACATATCCCTGAGGTATACTCTGGTTTTTTCCTAAGAATCGTCTCTCTTCATTCCACTTGAACAATATTCCCCAGTTTTACCTTCCTGAGCCACCCTGGCATTCTTAGACAGGTTTGATAATGGGATTAATCAAGGAACCTGTATGAGTGATTAGCACAGTTGTTGCTGAAATTAACAGTAGTAAGGCAGCTTTTCTAAGAGGCAGCATTCTCCTTGCTCCCACAAAATCATCTGTGCAATGTTGCTTCAGAACCAGAGCCTACCGAGGGCAGTGGTCCTGTAATGCTTTTTTTGTTTGAAACCAAAGGAAAATGAAAAATTGGCTAAACTCGAGAGGTTCACTTTTACCTTTTGTCTCAGTGCTTATGTATGAGGTTTAGGAAGGTTGAGTTAGGATTGGAAATGGTTTGTGATCTTTTTGTGGTGCACTTGCTGGTTGTTTTGGGCTTAGAAACCACCCTATGTGTCCCATTTGTAGAC
Organism: Sakesphorus luctuosus; assembly: GCA_013396695.1. Classification (NCBI taxonomy): domain Eukaryota; kingdom Metazoa; phylum Chordata; class Aves; order Passeriformes; family Thamnophilidae; genus Sakesphorus; species Sakesphorus luctuosus. The sequence continues at coordinate 47,764 of VWZD01012586.1, forward strand.
TTCCCAAAAGGCACAGTGTGCTTCAGCTGTCTGTTCAAACTGCTGCCTTTCTAGTACTCCTTTTGCATGTGTCCTTCATAAAAGAACAGGAAAGGGTAGAGGTACAGAATTTCTCATCAAGTAAATACCAGAGGAATAAATTTTAAAAAGCAAGAATGACAAACTTGTCCTGAAAGGTAGTAACTACTGTAAATGATCCCCTCATTTTGTTCTTACTGGAATAAACTTATTCTGACTGGGAGTAAAGGCAAATGGTTTTAATGTATTTTGCTGAAAGGAGCTTCTGAGTGGAAGAACCTAGGCCTTTGTTTGACAAAATATTTAGATTTGTACCTTCTAATTCATTAAAAAATATTAAAAAAACCCAAACACAACAATCATTAAGAATGTAAATATTTAGAATCTATGTCAACATTACTTTCTTATATCAACATAGTTTACTCAAGCCTTCTTCCCAGCCAGGGACTGAAGTCTAAAATGCAGTTCAGTGCTGATAGCTGGAACTGGGCACTTTGCTGTTAAAGATATTGCTGTGCTTCTTAGAAAAAGCCAGGTCCAGTGCTGTGGCCAAAAATGGTACCTTTCTAACTATAACCAACTGCTGTGTGCCATACAATTGCTGTTCCTAAATTATTGATGTACAGACACCAGTGAAGCATTTTGAGTGTCTTCTGACAGAAACTCTTGTCTCTGTACAGTGTTTATCTTCTGTGCAGTGACTTTTATCTCAGTAGGGATGAAGCAATCTGTGTTTGTGCATCACAGCTCCTGAGAGGCAGGTGGTACCTGCACATCCTTCCTCAGCTGCTGTGGCACCTGAAATGGGACTGCTGCTTCATAGGGCTGACATTAGATGAAGCTTAAACTCTTTTTTTTTTATTGTCATGGCTGCTCAACAAAGTTGTCTGGGCAATTCAGAGACTGAAAGCTGTGCAGGTTAATGGTCTTCCAGTTGGCTGATCACTAAGGTGAAATAAACTTTCCCAGCAGGGAATCCTATGCCAGCAGCATGTAGCAATAATGTTGTGGTAATCATGGAAGGAGCAGGGAGGGGAGGAGTGTGGAGTCAGTGGCTTGGGAACTGGAGGGAGGAGGATACTGGCCTGGTGGGACCCTTTTCTCTGCAGGTGAGTTGCTGACCCTGTTCAGTTGGAATGTGGGATTGGTGATGCACACCCTGCTGTGTTGTGGTATCAAAAGAATAATTTGTAAAGTGTTTTTGTAGAGATTCTTTAAGGCAAATGTGCAGTTTTCTGTGCTGCTCTGTTCTTCAAGTATGCTTTTCTTACCCAGAGAACTGGAGTGAATTTAAAATAACAGAGCAGGTTTTAGTCTTTCTTGTCCAAGGAGCTTTGTTCTCATTTAGGTCATAAATGAACATCTGTTTCTTTATCTCTGCCCTTAATGGCATATTGTCCACATCTGAAAGCAGCTGGATAATATACCACAATTGTTTGACTTTGCTGAGCAGGCATCCTGGACCTGATGTTAGAGCACAGCTGACTCTAATTTGGCATGATCCCAGCTGCTTTATAGGGCTGAATTCTTCAGTTTCTTAAGATCTAAGCATTTTCAGCTGTGTGATTTTGGGAGAAGAGGAGCAAGTGTGAGCTGAGGAATATGGTGTCATCAGGTAACCTGTGACCCAAGGTGTTCTCTTCATGTACATGACTGTGCTTTTTGGAAAAAAAGGAATTAAATGGTGACATTGCATTGAGTATTTTTTTTTGCGTCTGTACCCAGCAAAGCAGTGATTGCCTGCTGATTTTCTATAGCATACTCTCATACCCACACAGTAATAAAATGAAGATTAGGAGCTTAAAATTGTATTGGTTTGTATTTCTCTCTTGAAGGTGGGAAGAAGAGCGCTACCCTGAAGGCATTAAATGGAAGTTCCTAGAGCACAAAGGTCCTGTGTTTGCTCCACCATATGAACCTCTGCCTGAAAATGTCAAGTTTTATTATGATGGTGAGTTAATCTGTGTTTCTACTTGCTAGGAAGCAATATAAACATCTCAGGGTATTGTGGCATTCCTCTGGGGACTGAAGTGCTGAGGAGGTGGTTTTGTTTTAGTGGTTTGCTTGAAAGCAGCTCCTCAGCAGCAAAGTAAAGGAGAACAGTCTTTGGAGGTAAAGTGATCCTGCTGAATTCTACTCACTGAGGTGACACAGGGATGAACTTATTCTCACTCCCTTATGGTGGTGAATCTCTCAGGTTACTCACCAGAATGAGAGTGTCTGATGCCTCAGAGTAGCAGAGTCTGACCAGTGGAGTATGTAATTGTAGCTGCCTCATCACTGGTCACCTTGAGGCTTGCTCTGTTTTCTTTAACCTTAAGAATTGCAGCTCCCATCATCTGTGGTGAAATTCATGATCATTTTGTGGCATGAACAGAGTAAAAGACAATTGAATTTTGATACAGATGATTAGGATCTTGTAGGAATGAATGGGATGACCCTGGCCTCAAGGACACAGCCCTCTGGTGTAAGTCATGGTCCCACTCCCTGACCATTGCGTGTGGTAGAACTAATTGATGTGGAATTCTAATATCCTGGGCTGACTGGTTGTTAGAGGCTCACATGGAAAGGATTATATGATGTGATGCCTGCTGGAGCCTGGACTTCATGACCCGTGTGTTTCCTTTTAGTCCTGTGATCATGTTAAATGAAGGATCAAATTAACCCGGGATTGAATTAAATGGGAGGTATTTGAATGGATGAAAATGTAATTTTTGGTAAAGGGGACATCTGCACATGGAACTTTTCCAGGAGCAACGTGCTGTTTTCATGTGATGTGGCACGGTGTTTTTAAATACAGAGGAATAGGTGACATCATTTTCAGCAGAAGTGTAGGGAAATAAACATACTGCAGCCTATTAAAGACCAACTCCAAGCAAGTGGCACAATGATCAAGGATGTCTGCAGCCTTCTTTCTTAGGGTTTGATAAGAACTTACTGCGAAGTTGGAAATTGTTTTTTCCTCTGTTGAAAAATGCATGATCTCTCTCCTGCTGTCTAGAGAAGGGGAGGGGCAGACTGCACTGTAGCTATCCCTTGGTGCAGACAGCAATAAGCTCCTCGTCTGTCTAGCCATCTATTTCATGGAACCACTGCAGGGATTTTTGTAACCTCTACCTCATCGCGGAAATTCATCAAAAAGCTCAACAGTCATGGGGTGGGCAGGGGGTGGTCTGGCAGATAAAGACATCACATAAAGTCTTTCTTGAGAAACTAGGCAAAAAATCAGATGTCTAATTTGCACAGCAGCTGCTGAGAGCTGCTGTCTGTGCTTACAAGGCATTGTCTGATTTCAAGATGATCCCAGGGTGATTTGTAGGGCCAAATAATGAGCTGTGGCTGTGGGCTCACACTGGAGGAGTCTGTCCCTGGCCTTGGAGGCACTTGTTTTCATCTCATATAACAACTGCTGGGGCTGTTGTTATTGCCTACAATACTGACTCGGGGAAGGAGCTTGAAATGCCAAAGCCACCTTTTTTGAGTGACTGGGTTAACAAGCTCGTAGCCCAGAGGTGGCTCCAACTTGCATATTTTTCTTTAGATGGGGCAAAATAAGTGTGTAGGTGATGGCAGTTGTATTTCAGTCATGGCCATGTGGTCTCTTCTGCTCTTCATAACCCCTGATTGCCCTCTGGTCTGCAGTTTTTTTAATATTCACACCTCTAGAAAAAAATCCCTTTTTTTCTCAAATGTCCAGCTGTGTTACTGAGAGTCTTCTCAAACCTTTGTAAAAAAGAGGCAGTTGAGTCCAATGAAATATATCCTAAAGTAATTAGATAAAGGTGACTGAGCCCTCAGCTATTTGGGAAAAATATCATACACTTTAGCCCCATGACATGTTGCTAACTCAATAGCCTCTCTCAAGCTAAAATTTCAGCCTGGAAAAACAGCTTCCCTTGCTGTCTCTCCCTTCCCCCATTTCCTGTTATAAGCAAACAAATGCGGTATTTTAGGTTACAGCTTAAAAATTGGCAGAGTTACTGTTGGTTTAATTTAATTGTGGAATATTCTCACATCATTGGAAGGACCTTTTACTAAGTCCTGTTTTACGAGGGTTTATAGATCTTGAGGCTTTATAGCTGACTCCCATGCTTTAATTTTGGAGATGATGCAATTTTTGAAAATATGTAGTAAACCAAAGCCTGGTGGTTTTTTTCCAAGAGCATAGATTGAACATTTTCTTGTGTTCACTTTTGTGCAGTAAAATGGTTGTTAAAAAATCCCCAGGTATTGACTGCCTGCCAGCCCACTGGAACTTTAAATATTTCTCACAACTAGCTGGAGATGTGAGCTGCATGCAAAACCCTTACAGGGGTCCCTGGCACCCCATGTTTCATCAGGAATGCAGTCTGGACCAGAAGGATGCTCAATAGAAATGGTAGATGTCAAATCCGCAGCCTCAGTGTTGCAGCAGCCCCTTTTCCCTTGTGTTTTGGTCTTCCCTTGCAGCAGTTTCCCTTTGTGCTGCAGTCGTGCAGAGGAGCTGAAATGTGACCTCTCCGTTCTCCGACAGCTCAGTCTTTCTTAAAAATGACTGGCTTTTGAGCCTGATTTGGAGATGCAGAAGTGCATTCCCACAGCTGAGGGAACAATTAGCAGAATCTTGACACATTTCCCTGCAACGAAGGAGGGTTCAATATTTGGCATTGCTTTCCAGGCTGTTTGTAAGGGCTCTTCCTGCCTAGAAATAGCTAAAGGCTGGAAAGGGGTGTTCCAAGGCAGAGGCTCTCTGTGGGTTGAAGGGGAATACAGGGACTGTATTTCCCATATGTCTGAGTGCCAGAATGTGGAATTTAATAAAATCCCTTGCCTGTTTGACTTCAAACAGCAGCATCTCCCCAGGAGTGTACCCAGCACGGGGGTGGCTCAGCAGAGGGTTTCCTGCAACAGGCCTTTTCCCCTTCCTGCTGTCAGACTTGTCTCACATCAGATTGCTGTTGCTTTTTTTTAATGTTTAGATTCCAGAGGAAACTTTTTTCAAAATGTTTGTGATGAAAGTCAAGCAATTGTGCTCCTCTGTTTCCTTTGTCCATTCAATTTGTTTGCTGTATTATGTAACATTTTAAAGAAAAACTTCTCTGTGGCAAAAATATAATCCTTTAAGTTAGTTACTGTGGCCTCTTTCTGGCTTTGATTCCTGTTTACCATTTTCTTTAAAAAGAAAACCTTTCTTTGTAGGTAAAGTCATGAAGCTGAGTACCAAAGCAGAAGAAGTTGCCACATTCTTTGCAAAAATGCTTGACCATGAGTACACTACAAAGGAGATCTTCAGGAAAAACTTCTTCAAGGACTGGAGGAAGGTATGCATGTTCCTGCCTGCAGTGGCTGCAGACATGGCCAGTGAAGGGGGATTGCTGGTCCATGCACACAAAAGTTGGCTTGAGGCAACTAAAGGCTGCCTCAGATCTTAGCTATGAAATTTTCCATTTATCCTGTAGTTTCACCTATAATAAATATCTTCCTAAACCAATGGAGTCAGGCTTCTCCAAACCAAATATATGGGGTGTGGCTGATCTGACTGTTGAGTGCCATGTGGAAGAGCCAGCTTTATATTAGAAGGAAACACCTTCCAAAGACCTAAAACTCAGAACTTCAGCTCAGTCATCAGCCATACGAGCAAACCTTTAGATCAGTTTGATGCACTTTCTCTGGTTGGGTGTCTGGGTTATTCTCCGCATCCCTCAGCAGTCCCAGCCTTTGTTGGATGTGAGAGAGCTTTGGAAAGTGGTGCAGCATTTCCCAACACTTAAGGAGAGTCCAAAGGCTCTGCTTCTTGCCCTTTCCTTTTTGACCTCAGCTGGAGTGACCCCGTGCAAGAATTTGGGGATTCTTGGGGGGATTATTGTGAGCTCATGTCTGTTGGTCCTGCTTAGGCTGCCTGGGGTAAGGACAGCTCTGCTATGCATGAGAGCTCACTATGTATGAAAACTTAAAGCACTGCTTTCTTTCTGCAAGGAAATGACCTCTGAAGAGAAGAGCACTATCACCAGCCTCAGCAAGTGTGATTTCACCCACATGAGCCAATATTTCAAAGCTCAGTCGGAAGCTAGGAAACAGATGTCCAAGGAGGAGAAACAGGTACCAGAGGGAAATCTAGGAGACTTCATGATTCTTAGCTGGCTTGTAAACATCTTTGTGTAGTCATTCCTCTGCCTGCCTTGCTGTTCATACATCAGTGTTTTCACTCGCTTTTGGATTATGACTTTCATGTTAACTGTAGTAGTCTGTACTGTGCCCCTCAGGTGGAGCAGAGCACTGTGTTTACAGCTGAATCGTCATCCTGACTTGAAATGATACTGATAGGGCTGATCCTGCTTAGGTAAATAAAGTTAAGTAAGTAACTGCTTAAGTAAAGTAACTGCGTAAGTAAATAAAGAGAATCCGAGCTGCTGCCTCCATGGGCTCATTGATCCCTGGGCAATAATGAGTAGTGGATACTCAGTTAAGGATAGATAAGGATGGTAGAATAGATGAAGCAGTGCCATTAGTGAATAAAATGAGAGAAGAAATCTTAAGCATCAATTAATGCTGTTTTTTTAAAAAAATGAATTTTATTATCCACTAGCATGTCTATAGTAGCCTGTAGTGAGAGAATTACTACCTTTTGCAATGCTCTAGTAGTTTTCCTTTGGATGAGGGGCCTGGAAGCTTGAAATTACGGCCTTCAGGGTCAGAGGGATCCCACCAAAATAGAGAGCCCATGTTTTACTGCTGTTTCCATTTGATAAATGTGTGTTAGCCATTCAATTCCTGTCGTTGGGAGCTCTAACAATGGAGCAGAAGTGGCTTTTTCTGTTAGTTTCTTAGCTGGTGCAGCAGTGCTGTCTATGGGTCAGATGTTTTATTTTGAACTGCAATGTTTTTATTTTTCCTTCTATATAATTGGAGTTCAGGCACAGAAGTATGCAGTGAAATCTCAGCACATTCTTTCCTAGGAGACTGTGTTCTGCTTGTGAGACCATTTGCTGACACAGGCTTGACATGCAGCAGCCTGGAGACATTCCTTTGCCTGCTTTCCGATGCACAGTTCAGATACAGGAGTCTTTTATACACAGAGCTTTTATACATAAACAACAAGATGTAAAGTCTGATGGATGCCAAATGCTAAATATAGAATATAAAGCAGCAGTGCTGTGCTGGGGCTGCCCTTGTAGCTGCGATATGTGGGTAGAGGAACGTGCCTCTGTTCTGCAGAGTTCTAGCTGCCTTCATCAGCACTCATCTCAAATAGAAGTTTTCAGAGAGTTTTCACACATTCTTTCCCTTTTTCCAGTTTGTTTGTGCTGCTTGCCTTTTATTAATGCTTTTCTGGCCAATCTGTTGCTCTGTGGCCAGTCTAGGACACTTGCCATGATGAGGATCTGGTTTTGGATTGTGTCTTCAGCATTAGTGTGGTGCAAATGTAAAAATGTTTTAAGGTTTGACATTTAAAGATGTGCATGGTGCCTTAACCGTCTTTGCTTTTGGCTTTTTCCAGAAAATCAAAGAGGAGAACGAGCGGCTATTGAAGGAATATGGTTACTGTGTGATGGACAACCACAAGGAGAGGATTGCCAACTTCAAGATTGAACCACCAGGTCTCTTCCGAGGTCGTGGGAACCATCCCAAAATGGGCATGTTGAAGAGACGCATCATGCCAGAAGACATCATCATCAACTGCAGCAAGTGAGCACTGCATGCCTCACACCTTGGCTTTGCTTCCAGACAGGAGAGCTTATGTTTTAAAACCCTATCTGGGCTGATACTCAAGCATGCAGAAATAGGGATGCTGCTTGTCTTGTTCTTATATGGATAAGAAACTGAGTCATACAAGCAAAGACTGAACAAGGCAATCATGGGTTTCGTGTAGAACTTTGTCAACATATTTTCTTCCTCACGCCTACAGCCTACATCTGCTTAAACTCTCTTTCTTGCTAGTATTTCCAGAAATTAATTTTCTCTCAGATAGGTTGCCCTACTTTGTCTTCCTTGATGTCAAAGGCTAAGGTTTGATTGGCTTCTCTTCGGTCTCTAATCCTGATAAGTATCCACACAATGTGTCCACAAATAAAAGTTGGTCTTAGCAAAGTGTGTCCCACCTCTACTGTAATGCTTCAGCAGGTACATATTGGTAACAGTTACATTCCTGATCTTTGACTCTTCATTTTGATTCACTTGGTTTCATGCTCGTGGACATACGTCGATTTAAATCCACAGTTTCTTTCCCTGTGCTTTCTTTGTGTGATGCTATTCTTTTTCTGTTTTGATGCTGGTGGGAGTTTCTTTAAATGGTTTTTATTTTCTGTTTTCTAATTCTTTGCAGGGATTCTAAGATTCCTGCCCCTCCACCAGGACACAAATGGAAGGAGGTCCGGCATGATAACAAGGTTACCTGGCTGGTGTCATGGACTGAGAACATCCAAGGCTCTATCAAATACATCATGTTGAACCCTAGCTCAAGAATTAAGGTAAAGATCTAGTTAAAAAGCCAAAATGTTCTGGGTCATGTTTCCAAAAAGCCAAAATGTTCTGGGTCATGTTTCCAAAAAACAAATGTAGCTCTTGGTTAGGAAAGAGAGAGGAGGTAAAGCTGCCTTGCTATGTCATCTTACAGAGATTGAAAAACATAAGGAAAGCTTCTGTGCTCCTGTTCCCCTTGAAAAGAGACAAGACAGTTACTGCCCAGGAGAGCAGGTGAAATCTGGAAAATGCCTCTTGCAAAGCATCATCATTATGCCATTCCTAGTAGGAATCCTTTAACCAGTGTGAACCTAAAAGGAAGCAATTTATCCAAGAACAGACTTACTCTGGTGGATATTTTCCCTAGTTTTGGCCTTAACTTCCCCTGCCTGTTCATGTAGTGAAGTTCTAAATATGGTTTGTTATTTGATTGTAAAATTTAAAACCTGGCCAGACTCCTGACTGAGAAGGCTAGTAAGGAGCTCATGACTGAAGGAAAACAAACCCTGCTGTGGGAGCAAATAACCAGTCAGTGGATCCAGTCCATAAAAGCGGGGATTTAAGCTCTTCTCATCAAGTCTTTTTCTAGGAGATTTTTTCCTGGATTGGAAAGAAGGAGTTTGTCCCACAAGTATAGGGAAAAAAAATAAAATCTTTGTTCCTTGTGAATTTCCTGCCCTCTTTTTGCTGTAGCTTGAATATGTAATAATGATGCTGAACTGTTGATGTTGCTTTTACCTTTTATGGGTGTTTAATTACACAGCTGAAGGAACATAAGTGTCAGCTGAATAAAGCAGAGGAAACCATTTATATGCTGAGAGGCAGGGAAGACATATCTTTTGTGTGTCTATAGTTGCTTCCATGGAAGCATTTAATATCATGGCAGTCTGAATGACCTACAGCTGTGTGGCAGCACAGTGTGAAGCTGAGCTGCTCAGCAGCAACATCTCAGTGCTTCCATGCAGAGAGACCACTTGCACACACTGGCTTGCAAAGCTTAGAGATGCAGATTGGAACTGGTCCTCTGCCTGCTCTCTGATGCTGACTCTATTCCAACTTTCTCTGCAGGGTGAGAAGGACTGGCAGAAGTATGAGACGGCCCGGAGGTTGAAGAAGTGTGTAGATAAAATCCGGAATCAATATCGGGAAGACTGGAAATCCAAAGAGATGAAAGTACGGCAGAGGGCTGTGGCACTGTACTTCATTGACAAGGTGAGGCTGCTTCCCCAGCACACCCCTGCCTTTCCTGTCCTGCTGGGAATGCTCTGTGTTTGTCTCCAAGGCAGAACTGAGCCCAGTTACTAAGGTATCCTGAGACTTCCTGGTGGGCAGACTCCCATCTGTTTTTCCTTCCCAATACCTGGAATCCAGAGCAATAAACTATTGTGCTGAACGTGGCTATTTCAGGCAGCATTGTTTAGTTCAGGCAAAATTCACAGCCTGGTTCCAGAATCGCCCAGTTGAATTACTGGGAAGTTTTTGTGGGCCTTTGTCTCCAGCTGTTTCAGTTTTCCTCCTGGGAGTTTCTGCTGGTTTGTCACTTCTTCAGTATGAGGTTGCAGTTGTGAGGTTTTGTAATTATGCTAATTTTTTCACCACAGCGTAAAGAAAACTGCAGTTGTGTTGATACATTTAAAGCAACATAAAACCAATTCCCAGAGAGCTGTTCCCTGGTAACATATGGTGTCTTGACCAGCTAAATTAACAGGTTTTGTTCAAAATGGTTTGATGTCAACTGGGGAATTTTGATGTGAATAATTGTGGTTTCATATGAACACTGAAGATTTTTTTTTCAAGAATTAGAAATTAGTTTAGCCAGTACTGTTGAAATACATGTTTTTACACAGCCAAGTGTAGCCTCTAGATAATTTATATAACCTATATGCTATTTTAAGTGTATTTAGTGTGCAGTGAATAAGGATCATAGAAGATGAACTGCTGAACTGTATAATTTGTTTCAAGCAGAGTTCACATGGAAGTCAGTTTGATTTAAAAAAAAACCCACACTTTTTGAAATTAATTTCCTTTAGTCAGAAAACCATCTCACAGTTTGAATTACTTAATGAGCAAAAGTTGTTAAAACATTTAGGCTTAAACTCTTAAAAAAAAAAAAAAGGAAATATTCTCCTCTGGACACTGTTGATTCTAGGCCAGTGTCTGAAAGTTTCCAGCATCTGTGTTCTGGGGTTGGTTTAAATTCCTTAACCTCTCTTATCCTGCTATCAATGTAGCTTGCCCTGAGAGCTGGTAATGAAAAAGAAGAAGGAGAGACAGCTGACACTGTGGGCTGCTGCTCCCTGAGAGTAGAGCACATCAAGCTGCATCCTGAACTGGATGGCCAGGAATACGTGGTTGAGTTTGACTTCCTCGGAAAAGACTCCATCCGATACTACAACAAAGTCCCTGTTGAAAAGAGGGTAAGGCATCTCCACAAGCACATACACAGACTGAACTGCACAGAAAGAAATGTGGCCAACATGGTTTTGATGCCAATAACAGGTTGCCTTGTCACTGGAGAGATACCCATCCAGAAAATAAGTCCGTTATGTTACACCTCTTTATCGTCAGTGCCAGGGAAGATGGCATGACATAAATCAGCAGACGAGATGTTTAAACATCTTCCTGCTCTTCTCTGTGGTCTCAGTATGAAGAGTTGGAATAACATAACAGCTCTGTTAGAAGAGTTTCTTGGGTCTCATTCTGGTCAGCAGAGTTGGTTTTGTCACCTGTAGGTGGTAGAGTTTTAGGCCCATGTGACAAGGAACAGGGTAAAAAGTTCTGAAATACTGTGTGCCAGCACTGCTAGAGCAGCAGTTTGACTTGGGCCTTGATGATACACTTTTCTCTGTCACAGTTCCATGTTGGAGCTGAGCTCTCGGGGAGGTAGGTCTTGATCTCGGGTTCTCCAGAGACTGTGGAGTAGATGCACTAATACCTCTGGCTTTTGAACCTGGGTGTCTACCAACCAAGACTTTTTTTCTTATACCATGTCAGTTCTTCTATTTCTTTGTCATCCATCAGTTTCAAATTTGCTGTGAGCTTGGCCACGTTCCAAAATAAATCCCCATCCAGCAGTGTGAACCTGGAGGACATTACCCAAAAAGACTTGTGTTTTTGTGGGTGTCACAGCTCTGCATCTGGCCCACAGCTCTGCAGTTAGCACAGTGTGTTAGATAGCCCATGTGTAATGCTGTGGTAATTGTAATGACAGTCAGCAGTAAATGTTGGGCTCCTGTGGAGCAAAAGAACTGAAAAAAATCAAACTATGGCTCCTCTGGAAATTAACATGTGCTGGAATTCTTACTTGTTTAAAGAAGAAACCATTTTTTTCGATTTAAATTTATTGGTGTTGGCATCTCTTGGTGTCTCTTCAGTGCTTACAATGGGGAATTGAGTATTGTGGAACTAGAAATCTTTGTATATTGGGTCTCTATAGAAGAATGTGTGTTGTTGAGAAGCTGGAGATTTGGAGCGTGCAGAGCTGGGATTTGTGGTCTCTGTTATAATCAAAGATGCTTTGACAATTCTCCCTACCCCAATGAGACTTGTTTGGGATGGAACTGTGTGAAACAATGCAGCAATGAGAAGGGCTGGTTTCTGATAGCTTAACTCCATGGGAAATGGCTATGGGGTCTCTTTGGCTGGAGTAATTATGGAGAGAAAGGGAAAAGCAGTAGCTTGTGTTTCTCTGGAGGTCTCTTCCTCTGTTAGGTCTCCTGCAGTTTGGATCTAGGGGTTGAGGGTAAGGGCATTGAATGCGCAGGACTCCTTTTGCTGGGGAGGAACCCGCAAGACAAGCATTGAATTGAGGGATGGGTCTTTGCCTGCTGGGAAGTAACATCCAGCATCATCACTCTTCCCTGAAAACAGTTTAATTGGCTCCCTGGCAGTGTTGCTTTCCATACATCCTACTACTGCCCAGCACTGTCTGGTCTGTGTGCCTCAAGTTCCTGTTTTTCTTTTCCTGCAGGTGTTTAAGAATCTTCAGCTATTCATGGAGAACAAGCAGCCTGAGGATGACCTCTTTGACCGCCTCAATGTAAGCACGTAGTTCATGGTGAGGGTGGTAGAGCACCAGGAACAGGCTCACTCTGCACCAGGCAGGAACAGCTGCTCTGTTCCAGAAATGGTTTCAGTGGAAGTTTTCTTCCAGAGCAGCCTAAAAGCACTGAGAGTCTGTCTCAGTCTGGTGTCTGTGCCCACAGGTTCCCAAAGTGATGGGCCTTTGTCCTGGTGAGCCTGGCTCTGACCTGGAGAGGTTTTTTCAGAGTTCAGAGATGATGAATGTGTGAGGTGACAGATTTTCAGATGCAATCCCCATCTGCACACTTGGCTCTGTGGGAGCACTGTGGTGGTTCAGGCATATATAGAGTTACTGGAAACCAAACCTTCCACACTGAAGAAATCTTTTTTGGCCACTTGTGGTACTTGTTGCCAATCTAATACTTGTTGGTTCTTTGTTCACTTTTCCTGTGGTTTCACTAATATTGTGGCTATTCTGTTGTGGTCAGGTCTGAGCACACCAGGTTCCAGCTGTGAGCTGTGTGGGTCCAGAGATTTCACAAATGCTGTGGTCAATTCTAGTGCTGACTGTCATCTTCTTTCTGCTTCTTTAGACCAGTATCTTAAATAAACACCTTCAAGACCTTATGGAGGGACTGACAGCCAAGGTATTCCGTACTTACAATGCCTCCATCACGTTACAGCAGCAGCTCAAAGAGCTCACTAATCGTAAGTCTTGTCCCTGAAACTGTGAGGGGAACAGATCTTACCCTGCAATACAGACCTGACTTCCTTGCCTGAGCCACAAGTCATATATTTGTTCACCACTTCCTCATTGCATTTCTCCCAGTACAGCTGGGACCCAGCTGAGGTCTGACCAAAAATCTGCTGCTATTCAGCCTTTTGGGGTAATTGAGCAGACCATCACTGGGGCAGGGAGGAGGTGACTTGTGTGAGCACACCAGCATGTTCCTGCTAGGTTATGCTTGTCCTTTACCAAGTCTGCTTTCTGTTAATTGTAAGGTGCTGTAGATGCCTGTCAAGGCAGATGCATTTGTAATGGCCCCATATTTCTTAGCTGCTTCTTCACAACTGCTGTGAGCACTGCTGACTTGCACTTTGCACCTTTACAGAGTGGGCTTCTTGGATCTATGAAGCCCAGTAGTGTCCTGGACAGTATGGTCCTGCTGTCCTCTGCTCTGGGCATGGCAGTGCTTCCTCTCTTGAATTGACAGTGGTGATGAAAAAAATACTCCAGAAGGAGTTTGGGCCTCAGATGGATGTGGTCAGGCTCTTGGGACTGTAATTAGAGTGCAGTGCTGAGACTAAACTGTGGGAGGGGAAGGTCTGTTCTGCAGTTGGTGGGACACAGGCTGGGGCTGCACACCCTGGAAAACCCACACATTCACCACTTTCCTGTCCTTCCCAGCGGACGACAACATCCCAGCAAAGATCCTCTCCTATAACCGTGCCAACAGAGCGGTGGCCATTTTGTGTAACCACCAGAGAGCTCCGCCCAAAACCTTCGAGAAGTCCATGATGAACCTGCAGAGCAAGGTACCTCCCCCTTGCCCAGCTCTGGGGTCAGGGCAGGGCTCCAAGTCCTGTATATTGGGATTCAGGATTTCTTTAATTTGGGGCAAAATGGAAGCAGAGCCTGCTTTTCCCTGTTGGGATTTGGGTAGTGCTACATCAGAAATGGTCCTCCTGGGAGAGGAGCAGTGAGGTGGAAGAGGTTATGTGAGTTGGTTTTCATTTGTAAAGAACAACACCAGACCTTTTTTCTGCCCTTCATTCCATAGCCGTGTGTCCTGCTGCCATTGAAACTCCAGAGCAGGAGTCTCTAGCTTTGATTTGTGTCTTCTAAAGAGCCTGGAATGGGCATCCACCTCTGTTGTGTGAATCCCAGAGCACTTTCACTGTGTACATAGTACATTATGCCCCTCTGACTTGACCTCTTCCTTTGCAGATTGTTTCTGGTGAAGGCCATGAGGTCCAAAGGGGTTAGGTCTGTTCCTGGTCTGGCTTTAGAATAACCTTCACAACAAGGAGTTGTGGTTTGGCACTGCAGTGTCCCCTGCTTCCATAACACCTAACCTGGCTGCCTCCACCCTAGATCCTGGACCTTAGGGAATGGTTGAACAGGGGCTGCAAAATGCTAATCTCCCTGAATCCTAAATGTACTGGAGAAGAACTGCCTGAAGCCTTGATACCTTTCAGCATGTAGGATTTGGGGCTGATTTCTGCTGAGGGAACAGGGATCATCCTTCTGTGTTACCATCAGAGGTACTGGCAGGACAGAGTGAAGGCAGACAAGCTACCTGCAGGGGCTATTGGCCAGGCCAGACCAAGCCAATTCCTTTGCCTGATGGGTTGTGTCTGTGTTTGAAAGCTCCCAGCACCACCTTGTACTTGTAAATTAGCAGGGCCCTGTTTTCTCAGCGGAATATCTCACCACACTTGGCTGTGCAGCACAGTGAAAGGTCAGAAGCCTAATTGTTCTGCAGAAGTGGGTCTGACCCCTGATAGATTCTGAACATGGTCACAAACTTGCTCCCTGGTCATGCTGTCCAGGGGTGACTGCCACAGCTGTCAGCAGCTTGTTCACAGTGCTGCTGTCTGGTTTTGCCTCTCCTAGATTGATGCCAAGAAGGAACAATTAGCTGATGCCAGGAGGGAACTGAAAAGCGCCAAAGCTGATGCCAAGGTCCGGAGGGATGAGAAGTCTAAAAAGTAAGGCTGGTGTTCCTGGGCTGTGCTGGGTTCCCAGAAGGGGTCCTTTGCCCTGTATTGTGTTTTCCTGACCTGTGATTTGGGAAGGTTTTCTTTTCCCCTCTTCCATCTATGCACAGAGAAATGGCCACCCAAGGAATGATCTGACACTGCAGATTGTGATGTGGTCACTCCTGCCCAGCCCTCTGAGCTGAGCACCTGCCAGAGCTCACCCACCCCACTGCTGCCCAGTGACCCCAGTGTGCAGCAGGGCTGTCTTGCTGCGGAGCCAAGAGTTACACAATTAATTGCACAGGCACCTCCCTGAGTTCCGCTCTCTCCACTGGAAGCCCACGGAGCAGACGATGTACTCAGGCTCTGTGTGGGCTCTGCAGAGCAGCCCCAGGGGTGCTGAGTTATGGGAGCTCTGAAAGTAGGATCACAGCATGACTGTTCCTGAGGGATAGATGGGCTGGTTTGGGAGTGGGTGTAGCATCAGAACAGTTCAGGCTGTTGCTTCCAACCTTTTGAAACAAAACTGCTGCTTAAGATTCCTGCTCTGCCTCTTTGAAAATGTCAATTCTTAATTGCATGTGCTGAGTGTTTTATGTCACCATCTGTGCTGACACAGCTGCCCTGTGTGGCTGGTGGCAATTGCTTACCTTGAGCAGAGTCTCTTTGAGTTCCCACAGTGGTGGCAGGGCATGAGGAATTCAATGCTTTGTTCTTTTCCACCCCAGGACAGTGGAGAGCAAGAAGAAAGCAGTGCAGAGGATTGAGGAGCAACTGATGAAGCTGGAGGTTCAGGCTACAGATAGGGAGGAGAACAAGCAGATTGCTTTGGGCACCTCCAAACTCAACTATCTGGATCCCAGGATCTCTGTTGCTTGGTAAGCACCTGCCTGGAGTGTGCTGGGGTGATCCACTCCACCCCTTCATTTCTGTCTCGTCCCCCCATGTAGCAGATGAGGGCTGTGGCTGAGGGCAGTGACTTTGGCCTTCCCTTTTATCTCTAACTCTAACAGCATCTCCTCTCCTGCAGGTGTAAGAAGTGGGGGATTCCTATAGAGAAGATTTATAACAAAACCCAACGAGAGAAATTTGCCTGGGCTATCGACATGGCAGAGGAAGACTATGAGTTTTAACCTGTTTTTATTGAGCTGAATTTTATGGGAAAAGGGAGTAGCCTGGTTTTTAGGGAGATTGATAAACTGTGAGCCTTACTTGTCCTTGGATGCTGGGGAAGGGGGAGGAAAGGGGCAAGTGAGCATCAGATAAAACAGCCAACACCTTGCAGAAAGCATAACCTGGAAATATCCTAAAGGAGCTGAGCCAGTTGTCCTATGGACAACTTATTTAAAAATGTTTCAGAGATCCAAAATCTAGCTGTCTGGTTTGTGTGGTTTTTCTCTTGAGGCAGGGCAAGTGGATGGGGGATTTGTCAACCTTCCGCCAGGCAAATTCACCATCACACTGAGAGCGTGGGAATCTTTAGCTACTGTATACAAAATCCAATTATATTGGTGCGTTTTTACAGTTAGGGTTTTGCAATAACTTCTATATTTTAATAGAAAATGGACTCCTTAACCCCTGCCCTTCCCCTCCCCCTCCCACCCCATTTCAGAATTTAACAAATAAACAAAATTTAAGGAACCCAACGCACCTGTTACAGCTGTCACTATAGTCATGGAAGTACCTGTCTTTTCCAATTTGTCACTTGAAACAGTCATGGCATTGGAACATGAATTACAAATATCCACCACATTTGTTCAGAGCAAATTGTGATGGGAAATCGGCCTCCTGACTTGAGTGTTCCTTTTTTAAATGTGAATTTTTATTTCTTTTAATTATTTTAAAATATTTAAACAGTTTTCTTTCTTTTTTGATCTTAAAGATCGTGTAGATTTGGGGAGTGGGTGGGGGGAGGGGGCCGTGTGATGGGGAGATGAGTGTGGAATTTGAGGACAAATGAAATTGGAAACAAGTGGCATTCCCATCACCCTTTGTTCTGAACACTCTCTGTACACTTCCAGAATTATCTACTTTTTAGGTTTGTCAGACTGTTTTACCTTTTTTCCCCCCCTTTTTTTCTAAGCCCCACTCCTCTCTTTTACTTGAAAGATTTTATTGTGTAAAAAGAAGTTTCACAGGTCAATAAATTTCGAGGGAAATGAGCATTGGTCCAAAAAGGAAAATAATCAAGATTTTAGGGCTTTTATTTTTTTCTTTTGTAATTGTGTAAAAAAATTTTAAAAAATTAAAAAGCAGAATTTTAATGTGAAACCTTTTTTTGCTATAATCATTAGTCTTAGAGGCATTGTTAGCGTAGTGTGTGTGCAAGACCATTTCCTGCAGCCTTTCCTCAACAAGTATCTTCTATTTTTATCATGAATTCCCTTTTAATCAACTGTAGGTTATTTAAAATAAATTCCTACAACTTAACTGAGTGTTGGTGTCTGTGTGTTCTTTCACCTCCGGCCCTGAGCTGTGAGGTCCCCGTGGTCACTGTGCTGGGGGAGAGGGTGGGCTGGGCACTGCTTTGTACAGCAGAGGATGCTGAGGCCAGGGCAGGGGTCGGGTGGGTTGGGATTGACCCTGTAGTGGTGTCTGCATCAGGGTTTTGTTGAGAACAGCGTGAGTTTATGATGCCAGGGGCCTGAAATGCATTACTTGGCTGTGGCTCTTGGAAGGGATAATTCTTTTTACAGCTGCTGAAGCTGCCCTGGTGTGCTGCTTGTGTGGAGTCACAGGGGCTCTGTGGTAGGTTGTGTGGTCATGAAGCCAGACCCTCACTGGGTGGAGAAGCTGCTCCTACAGTGTCACACTGTGGGTGTTTTGGAGCCCTGGTAGGGCTGTTTCCCAGTCTGCATCCTGCTGCCTGCCCATGAGCTCACATTAACGCTGGGGCTTGAGGTGGTCCATCAGCTCCCTGGGATCCCACATCCCTCATCTGTGCTCCCCACACGGTGCTGTGCTTCTCTGCGTTGGTTTGTGCATTCCAAGCTTTTCCCAGCCTGCCAGCACTGCCCAGTTCCTGTTCGCAGCCCCAGCAGGAATTACCTGTTTCCACTTCATCCCTAACTGACCAGTGGTCACTGTGGGTTTCCTGACCATCAGTGTGCCTCCCATAGGCTGTCCCCTCACTTGGTCCTTGAAAACCCCTTCCCAGAACAGTGGGAGAGCAAGAGCAGTGGGATGCAGCAAGACCTGAGCTGCTTCCTGGCCTGGTTTCTCTGCTGCCCTTCCCGGGCAGGGGGATGGACGGAGAGTGCAGAGTAGCTCCCTCTCCTTCCCCTCCTTGCTGGGAAAGGTGGGAGACTGAGCAAGGACACAGACAATGAGCAGCCCAGGCCTGGTGTTGTTCAGGATCATGGAGCAGATCTGGGGCCCTGGCTCCACCACAAGGACCTCCCAGTGACCCCAGTGCTGGGGGTGGGCTCCCAAACCCCCCGAGGGTGGCTGAGCCAGCTGAAGAGCCTCCGGGCAGCCAGCCCCAGCAGGGCTTCCTGCTGCCTGCTGCGATCTTTGTTATATATGCACAAACTCGCAGTTTGGCAGGAGTTCCCGTTTACTCTCTGGGGCCTTTCCAAGGTGCAGCAGAGAAAATGCCAGCGGAGAGGGAAAGGGGCTCATTGTGCTCCCGACCTGCCCGTGCCTGGAACAATGCAGGCTGTAAAATATCTTTTCTATTTATACAGCCTCAGACCTGGCTGAATTAAATTCCCATGCCCTACACTGGTGAGCAGGGAAATGTTGAATGGAGTGGGAAGGGATGGGCTCCCACAGAAGGGATCCCCCAGCCCAACATTGCTGCTGGCAGATCCACTTTCTCCCTGGGCATGGCAAGGTGCCTTGGCCAGTCCTGGTGGCATGTAAGGCCAGGCTGATGTCCCAGGCTGGAGCATGTTGTGCCTCTCTCCCTGTCAGCAAGAACAAGTATGTTGGTGCAAAACTGGCCCTTGGAAGAGCACCCAGGTCCCTCTGGACGCCAGGGAGCACAGGCATTCCCCTGCTGGCTCTGTCCTGGGCAGAGCGCCGAGGAGGGTTTAATCTGTGGTTTTGCCTGTGGCACAGCAAGGTGAGGACCACACACTCCACACTTTCCATGGAGAATTCCCAGACCCCATTGACTCATTGTGCAAACAGGGAAATGGCCACAATCGTGCCACATCCCATTATGCATCCCACAGCTGCAGTGCCCATCCTCGCCTGCCTCAGTGTCTCCACCCCAGTTTGGTTTTCCTGCCCCACAGCAAGACTCGGGTCTGGTGGTCAGGGAGGCTGAGGTGATGGTGACGTGACCAGTGGAGGGGGTGAAATGTAGGTTGAAACTGGATCTCGCGTATGGTGAGCCCACGGGCAGGGCCTGACAGCCAAAGGGAGGCTGCAAACTCTGCAGGATGCAGCCCCATCCCCCTTGAAGTCTTACAGGATTCCAGGGTTGGAAATTGAAACCAGGTGAATTCAGGATATTAAAAAAGCCTGTGCTCCCCTTGCAACACAAGAGAGCAGGGACAGGGAGCCTGGAGCCGCAGTGGGTTTCCCATCAGGTGCCGGTTGTAACCCAGAGGGATCTTGCGATGCCTGGAAGGGGCAGGAGGGTGTGGGGAGAGGCAGCCCTGCCTGTGGGCACGGCTTTGCCCAGCTCCTCAGAGAGCGTGCGGCACGAGGCGGGCGCTGCGCCAGCATCCACAGCAGCTCCACAGCCCCAGGCGGGTCTGCTTTCCATCCCCGGCAAAACACTGCTCTGCGTCTGCCAACACCATCCTGGGCAGGAGGTGACTCCGCACCGCCTTCCCTGCTGGTTTTCCAGATCCTGCTGCCTGCAGCACCAGGGAAGCTCTTCCCTGATAGTGGTTTTCTCAGCCCACAGGCTAGTGTCACGTTTACCCACCCCAGGCAGTGCAGAGCAGGCAGGAATGAATAAATGACCTGGAGTGGGGCATCTCTCCCAGGGATTGCAAGATGCCAAGCACCCCTCACTTGGATGAGGATCGGGCACATCCTCTGAGTGAATGGTCCCCAGGGCAGGAGAGGGATGTGTCTGTGGTGGGCAACAGTGTCCATTCCCAAACATTGGTGCACCCAGACTGGGCTGCAGGGACCCGCCACACTCACCTGTGGGGTGGCCTCAGAGCTTTTGGCCCTGGATGTTGCTCCCTAGCCCTTGAGCATGGCCAGGGGCTGTCCTTAAGCCAGAGGTCACCTGGCTGTCAGCCTATTCCTGGTGGGAGGATGCAGCTGCTTCATGAATTTTGCAGGATGTGGGGGTTGGCATCCCGTGATTCGGAACTGTGAAGGAGGAAGGTGCTGGGGCCACTCAGAGGGGAAAATCCCCTTTTCTCCAGTGGTGTTTGTAAGGGGAGATTGGAGAAACCCCAGCACTTCACAGCCACACGATGAATATGATCCAGGGCATTTCTTCAAAAGCAAAACAGGAATATAACAAGTTTTTGCTGCCCTGAGGGGTGGGGGGCAATTGTCCACAGCCTGGCCAGTGCAGAGCTGGGACCACCAAATGGGGCTGGCAGGCAGCAGGCACACAAAGATGGTTTGATGTGCTGTCAAATTAAACAGTGTAATTCCTTGGCATGCAGCATCTCAGACACAGAGAGATAATGCAAGGCTAAAACATGATTAGTCAAACCTGGAGAAGAAAATATATCCATTGCAGACACCTCATTACAAACCACATCCACATTCCAGCCTCAGCCACCCAGCGCTCCAGAGCTGGGGACACGCTGTGCCAGGTGCTCTCCATCAGCACAACAAGCAGTTTTGGGGAGTGAGGGAATTTACCTTTTCTACTTTTCTGATGTCTGTGGTCTCTTCTCAGGTTTTGCCCTCAAAAACAAGGGTGTGCCCATAATGCTCAGCTATTTTAAGACCACTGGGAGCTGGCTGCTTCCTGCCGGTCCCGAGCGAGGCTGTTACACAAGCCAGGAGTGACTTCCCCAGCCTCTCACCCCGGAGAGAATGGGGCTGAGAGTTCTGTGCCAACACCAAGCACAGACTCCATCCAGTGTCTCTGGCTCAGCAGAGCACATCCCCAGCGTCCTGTCAGCCCTTAGAATGCTGTCATACACTGTTCGTTTTTATCAGGGCAGGTTTAAGGTCTTCCCCTGGTGTGCCCTTGCCTTTTTGATGCCCAGACATTGAGTAGGACCCTAAATGACCTTGTAGGGCTCCATGTGTGTGTGCGTACGTATGTGTACGTGTGTGTGTGCTCTGGCATGTCCCTCTGGAGGCGAGTGAAGCAGCAGGACAGAGGGAGCTGCTCATATGAGGAGTGTGCTTGGGGATGGGCCCCTCAGAGAATGATGCCCCTTGGAGGCCCACCCATGAGCTGGGGTGTAAGATAAGGGCTGCTCAGCACAGGCTGCCTTGCTATGGGCCTGTAGACAGATGT
The DNA here is from genome assembly GCA_013396695.1 of Sakesphorus luctuosus. Classification (NCBI taxonomy): domain Eukaryota; kingdom Metazoa; phylum Chordata; class Aves; order Passeriformes; family Thamnophilidae; genus Sakesphorus; species Sakesphorus luctuosus. The sequence continues at coordinate 69,344 of VWZD01012586.1, forward strand.
GTGTATGTATGTGTGTGTATATATATATTGTATACATATGCATATACTTATGCATTTATATATGGGGTGTATCCCCTCCAACCTCACCTGCAGTGGGGCTGTGCTTGCCCTTGGCAGCTGCTTGCCTGTCAGGGGGGAGAAATGCATCTGCCACTGGACCCAGGACATCATTCCCAACCCAGGTCAGCCTGAGTGCCCAGTGTGCCCCGTGGTGTCCTGATGGGAAGGAGGACATGGGGAGGAAGGCCATGGGCACATAGAAAGGGAAATTGCAGGCTTTAACCACATGAATGGAGCAAAGTGCTCTGAAATGCTTCCTAATTCAATGGCTTATCCGCTCGCTAACCCTGCTTTTGTGTGGTCTCCAGCCGGGGCCAGAGTGCGGCTGAAGAATGTCCAGAGACCCCGGGCTCCCTACACGTCCCCCAGGGACAGGATGCCACAGGCTGCCCTGCAAGCCGGGTCCAACTTTCCACGCCAACACAGACCCAGCTGGGATCTATGTGGAGGAAGCTGCGGCAGACACAGACCCAGCTCCATCGGGGAGCCACACCATGGCGCCAGCGCCAGCCTTACCGGGAGGGCTGTCCCCAGGAAAAGCCACCAGGATGCGGTTCTGGAACCCCACACGTGCCACACCAGAATCCCACGCAAACCCTGCTGTGCGTGCTGGGGCTCTATGGTGTCCTGCGCTGCGGGGTGTGTGGCATATATGTCACCTGTGCGCCCTGCATGAGGGGTGCAGGGTGGCACCCCAGGCGAGCTTGGCCGTGCAGCGTCCACGGTACCCGGGGCGTGTTGGGTTGGGCAGCGCACCCCGGTCCCCCAGCAGTGATGGGGCGCTCTGTAGCGCTGGCAAGAGGGGCCCACACTCTCCCCTCCCCACGCAGGCCACACCGTGGGGATGCTCCGGCAGCCCGAGACACCGCAGTCTGCAGAACCCGCGGTCCGTGCCCCCCGCGGTCCGTGTCCCCCGCAGCCTTCCCGAGATGCCCGTCCCGCACCCGCCCCCTCCGCGGGGACCGNTCCCGCTCCCCTTTGTTCGCCGCGCCGATGGCGGCCGGGCCGGGCGGCGGCCCCGGGGCGCCCAGCGAGGCGGAGGCGGTTCAGCTCTGCCGCAGCCTGGAGGTGGGCACCGTCATGACCCTCTTCTACTCCAAAAAGTCGCAGCGACCCGAGCGGAAAACTTTCCAGGTGAAGTTGGAGACCCGGCAGGTCACCTGGAGTCGCGGCTCCGAGAAGGTCGAGGGCGC